>JAVKPL010012510.1:0-59655 GCA_032173675.1 Gastrolobium villosum | reverse complement strand
CTGCCCTGATATAATAACAACCCCTGTTCATTGACAGATATGCCACTCTGGCCTTTCAAATACTTTATACTTTCTTTGCGAATCTGAGTCTCTTTAATCTTCTCGTGCAGCTCGTTTTCAATCCGAGTCAACTCCATATCACACATTCTTCCTGCAAAGAAATCCGTTATTTTCATATCACGGAATTGCTCAATCACTTCATTGTCCCACATCATCATATGAGATAATCATCAATCTTTCAAAAATTCAACCCATCTACGCTGCCTCATATTCAGCTCCTTCTGATCAAACAAATATTTCAAGCTTTTATGGTCGCTGAACACAGCAAATTTCATCCCATACAGAAAGTGCCTCCAGATTTTCAAGGCAAACACAATAGCAGCCAATTCCAAGTCGTGCGTCGGATAATTTTCTTCATGTGGCCTTAACTGCCTAGACGCGTAAGCAATCACTTTTCCTTCCTGCATCAGCACGCTCCCTAAACCTTTCTTAGAAGCGTCACAATATAACACAAACTCACCCTCCGGATCAGGTAAAGTTAACACCGGAGCAGTGGTCAACTTCTCTTTAAGTAATAGAAAACAGCCCTTTCATTCCTGGGTCCACACAAAAGGAGTATCCTTTCGTGTCAATCGAGTCAACGGTAAAACCATTGCAGAAAATCCCTGTATAAATCGGCGATAATAGCCAGCAAGCCCCAGAAAACTTCTGATCTCATTCACAGTCTTAGGTCGTTCCCAGTCACTTACCGCTTCAATCTTGCTTGGATCCACTGCAACACCACTTGCAGAAATAACATGACCCAAAAATTGCACCTCAGACAACCAGAATTCACACTTAGACGGTTTAGCATACAGTTTCTTATCCTTCAACACCTGCAACACAGTCCTCAAATGGTCGACGTGCTCCTCTTTACTCTTAGAATAGATTAAGATGTCATCAATAAATACAATTACGAATTGGTCCAAATACGGTTTAAAGATGCGGTTCATATAATCCATGAACACCGCAGGGGCATTAGTAAGCCCGAAAGGAATCACTTGATATTCAAAATGTCCATATCTGGATCGGAAAGCTGTTTTTGGTACATCCTCCGGTTTAATCCGAATCTGGTGATATCCGGACCGGAGATCAATCTTTGAAAATACACAGGCATCCCTCAACTGATCTAATAAATCATCAATACGCGGTAATGGGTACCGGTTCTTAATAGTCACTTTATTCAGCTGTCGGTAGTCAGTGCACAATCTCATGCTACCATCCTTTTTCTTTACAAATATCACCGGTGCTCCCCACGGAGACACACTCGGCCTAATAAAATTCTTCGCAGATAGTTCTTCAATGTGTTTCTTCAACTCAGCCAACTCAAGTGGCGACATCCGGTATGGAGCCAAGGAGATCGGCCCCACACCAGGCAATAGGTCAATCGAGAATTCAATTTCTCTCTCAGGCGGGAATTCCGGTATCTCATCCGGAAATACATCCTCAAACTCATTAACAACTGGTATCGAAGAAATCTCCTCCTTTTTGTCACCCACCAATCCGCCCAACAAGACATATCCCAAATCTCCAGCCTTCAAGGCTTTCACAGTTTGACTGACAGACAAATATAAAGACGGACAAACAGACGGCCTCTCGTGAGACAACAACAACCTCTTTCCGCAGCAATCAATCATTGCGCAGTTCCGAGACAACCAATCCATCCCCAAAATCAAATTGACAGAGGCCAGGGGTAAGATAATTAAATCAATGGTGTAACCCCTGCCTAAATAAGTAAACTTCACATCTTCACAAATCCAAGACGATTCACTAACCTCTCCTGTAGTGGTAGTAATACGCATCGGAGGAACCATTCGTGTTACCTTTAAGTCCAACGCCTTAGCCACATAGTCCGCCACAAATGAATGTGTAGCTCCCGAATCAAACAACACAGACAAATCAACATTAGAGAGAAAAATTATACCTTTTACCAAATTCGGAGCCTTTTCAGTACGTTGCGCATTTGTAGTATAAACTCGTCCCACAGTAGGAACAACAGCAATAGGAGTAGCAGTAGTAGTAGCTGCTGGCAAGGCCTGCAGATTCGCAGCCTGCCCCGAAGAAGATGGACAATTTCTCGCAAAGTGGCCACTCTGACCACATCTAAAACAGTTCGACGAACCAGCACCACATACACCTCTGTGGTATTTCCCACACTTCCCACATTGTGGGGTAAAGTATCTGTTCGAAGCACCACCACCACCGGTGTTTCCACCCCTCTTGAACTGACCAGGAGGCTGCCTCACATGCAACCCCCTACCCCTGTTGTTATTATTGAAACCTCCTCTATTAATGTTTCCAGAAGGACCAGGTGTCCTCTTAACTTCTTGCTCTTTTACCTTATCCGATTTTGGATACCTCCCATAGACAGTCTCGACCCTCTTGCATTGGGTCACCAAATCAGCAAAGTTTCTCACCGCGGTATTTGACATTCTCTTAGCAATCTTCTCACTCAGCCCTCTTTGAAATTTAGCTGACAAGAATTCTGGAGTAGGTAGAGTACCTCCATAATTTGCAAACTTGACAAGTTCATTAAATTTTGCCACATAGGCATCCACAGTCATGACTCCCTGTACCAAATTATCAAATTCACCTTGCTTTGCCTCCCGAACATCGCGGGGAAAATATTCTTCATGAAACAGACCTTCGAACAAAGTCCAAGTAAGAACCTCACCCTGAATAACATACGGGCGAGACACATTGTCCCACCACTCTTGGGCATCACCCTCCAGCATATAAACAGAATACAATAACTTCTGCGGATCTTGGCATCTCATCACCTGGAAAATCTTATCCATTCCCCTCAACCAAGCAGTGACCTCCTTCGGGTCCTTTGACCCCAAAAATGCGGGTGGCTTATGTTTCCTAAAAGATATGAGCCTACGCTCATCATCAGCATTATCAAGCACCTGCCCCGCAGCCCCAGTAGATTGGGCAACAGATGACGGATCGGGAACATAACTAGGGTCAGTAGTAGTATGATGACTAGCCTCACCAGTGTGGTGACTAGCCCCACTCTCCCCCTGTTGAGGAGTAACAGATGGCGTCGGTGTAGGAGTCACCGTAGCCGTGTGTGGAGGTGAATTATCCCTCCTAGGACGACCTCTATCCGCCCTCATCTCAGCCATAAAGGCCTGCATCATATCCTGATTAGTTTTCATCAGGTTCTCATTCATATTTCTATTTGCAGCCGTTTCCGCCTGCAGAGCATTCAGGACTGCAGTGACCGGATCCGGTGGCAAAGGACCTGCACCACGTGCCCCACGGCGACCTCGTGCCCTACTCATGATATCTGTACATGCAACACAAAGGAATGAGTTGATCAGACGCACACTGAGGAATCACATATACATTAATCATAAATAGTTCACAGATAGCTATGGCACACAAGATACAACATACACAAACAATCAGAGTTCCCTCACAAAACTGCTCTGATACCATAAAATGTAACAGCCCGTTGTACACCGGTATTGTTAACATTGATTATGATATTAAGCGCAGTTACAATCACAGTGGTTGGGTTAATTAAATTACGGGCAAATTTTTCTTTTAACATATTCTTTTTCTTACATCAATACATTTTCCGTAATCAATTAAAACAACACTATAATTGTAAATGCAATACGCGGAAGCATACATTTCGCTATCATCACTCATCCTTCTTTTTATTCCATTCAGTTAAACTCACCATCTTACTCTCACATTTTACCAAGTTATAGTTCTTTACGTTGTCTACGCGTGGTTTCAAACCACGTATCATTTGGAGTTCTACCCATCAAGTTAAGCCCCTTTCTTTTAGTCTATAAAAACCTGAATTTTCGAAATTTACACTGTGGTAATCGATTACCAGTGGGTGGTAATCGATTACCACCTGTCAAAAATGAGGCAGTAGCCAATTTTCTCAATCCTCTGTTCTGGTAATCGATTATCAACTTTGGGTAATCGATTACCTCACATGGTAATCGATTACCAAAGGCCAGTAATCGATTACCAGTGAAGACAGTAGCCAATTTTTCGTCCCCTGTTGCATGGTAATCGATTACCATGCTTTGGGTAATCGATTACTATGCAGCAAAATGACAGATTACAACATTTTAAGCCCCAAAAAGGTTGTGTAATCCATCCCTAACCCCTTGGTACTCCACACAACACATAATCATGTCCTAATGTAGGCTCTAGGCCCTTCCATCATCCAATTTCCTTAAAACATGCATCATTTACAAAGTCCTCAAATAATGGCCATTTACATACAAATATGGACCATTTTTACAACGTGAATACCATGACTTCAAGGCTATGAATGTGGCAATGGACAAGTCCCATGCTCACTCAACATATACAGTTATCCATGCCATGAATAATGAAACATAAACAAGACTTAGCATATAATCATGAACACTAATAAAAGCATGGAAGTAACATCATGCAATATGTTCATGACCTAAGTCCCAAAATACTAATGGTATGCTATGTGCACTCCATAACTCCTCCAAAATGTCATGCAATCCCAATGCACCGCATGCCAATCCAATGTCCACTATACGGGCTTCTTGCCCGAAGCTCCTCCCGGCTCATAGTGACCTGAAATGTGGTCCCCCAAACACGGGGTGAGATATACGGATATATCTCAGTAAACCAATGGAGCTAGAGGCTCTCTCCACTCCATGGCTCACTAAAATGTATAAAAATGACATCATGTAATATGCAAGTAAAACAATATCACCATCCAACTGGAGACACCCAAGAACATCCACGCATGGATTCATGTTCAAGGACTCCATCATATAACTCCCGAGACAATCCTGGCGCCTCTCCTATGGTTGAGAAGACTCCATGGCAATACCCAACCGGAACTCCTCATGAGCCCTATCCGGCGGATGTCCCACGTTTGGATCATCCTGGCGCCGCTCCCAGAGTCGACTCCACGACAAAACCCGACTGGCATTCTCACAAGGATGAACCCAGCGGATGTCCAAACTCCACACGTCAACTGGCCAGTGACCAAACAATTTTCACAAAATACAAGCAATATGCATACAAGCACACAATCACATCATGTCATAACCACATAATCCAACCACAACCTTCCTCTAGGTGTGGTGGAGCACACTAGGGATTAAACCCAAGTTCCAAGAGTTTACCTCAATACGAGCAATCCGTTCCAAACGTATGCTCCAATTCAACTTTTCACAATTCCGTCCGTGTGAGGCACCCTACAACAATCATCCAATCCAAATTACACCAAAACTCATTTTTCCATGAAAATTCCTCAATTTTGCCTAAGTTAAAAACCTATATTTTTCACCAAAAATTATCATAGCATTTCTAGATTACAAGCATGATTCTAAGGCCTTTTCATCTAATAGCATTTTTCCATTTGGGCTCTCTATCATCACACATCTAAAATCAAAGCTTAGAACATAAATTCCTAGATCTATGAAATCAACCATAAAAATACCACAAATATACTCACAATGTGTTGTATGATCACCACCAAGGCTTCACTAAACCATTAGAAGATCAAAACTCCAAGAACCCAAGTGGGTCGAATCTGATTTTGCCAAAAACGCAGCCAAGGAGGTGGATTCAAGGCTTCTAAGTGTTACCAATGGCTTTGGAAGGTTGTTTACAATAGATTTCGACACCGGAATCAAGCGATTCGGTGAAGAAATGAAGAAATGGGAAGAAAATGAAGAATGGGTGTGTTTTTGGTTTTTCTCCAGGGGAGGGCGCGCGAGAGAAAGAAAAAGAGGAGGAAAGAAGGAAGAAAAAGAGGTGGGGGCCAAGTGACTTCGGTCACACGGGTCCCACACGCGATCTAACTTTAACTCCGATAAAAATTCCGATCATAAATTCTTAATCTACATATTTTTCCAGTCCATGACATAATTTTACTTCTCCAAAATATTGATAAGAATTTCACACCTATCGGTACACTCACACCACAGTATTTTAACACTTAAAAGTCACTATTCATCGGTTTTTCTCAAATTTGCCTATTCACTCAATTTTTCGCCCTGATTCCATTTCCAGCATTGCTTTTGTCCTATGAAATCTCTAACTCAATATTTAAGTCTCAGAACACACGGTTGGCAATTTACCATTTTGCCCTTTTTGCCCATTTTTGCCATAATCCTTGGATTTTCACTAATCCACCAATTTTCCTTTCACAATATAATATAAAAATTCACATTTAAATATATGAGGTGTTATAGAACAAAGAAAAAAACACTTATATTATTTCACAAGACATTTTACAGAAAGAAACATAAAATGGAAAAAGATGGGTTGTTGCTCTTGAGGAGTCTTAAGGGTTGTTACAGAAGAAGAAGATGGGTTGTCACCTAACTATAATTACAACTTTTAAACTAATACTAAGTTACTAACTACTACTACTAGGTGATCTCTTCCTTTTGGACTTCAAACCCTCCAGGATTCGATGGTGTTTTTGTGTGAAGGTTTTCCTATTTATAGCTGGAAGAGGAGTGGCAAAGTTGTAAATCCTTGGGAGCTAGTTGCTTGTATGAGGGGAGGGGCTGGTGGCAGCTGACTGTGAAGATTACGCAGATTGCAGGGTTGGGTGATGATTAGCCGTAGTTTGCAGACCTTCCCATGCTTTGCTTCCCTTTTCAGCCAATGAGAACTCTTGATTCTCTGCTCTTCACGTTTCCAGCTGCTCAGTTGGTGCACCATCTCTGCTTTTAGAAGACGTTGATCCTACGTTTCCTGTAAAGTGTACAGAGGCATTAAATGAAGGGTGCAGGTGCATTAAATGTGACTCAGTCTGTTCCCTTTTAATACATTTTAAAGGAATACGTTACCATCCGTTCCCCCATTGTGTTTTTATCACAAATGTGTAAAACAATTGATTTTCATGCTGAAGTTGCTCATCTGATGAGGGAACGTGTGGTATTTTGCCAACAAAATGGGCTTAGATAGGAACGAATTTACGTCCCATCAAACACCCCAAAACTAAACTGTTGGTTGTCTTTAAACAACTCAGAAATATTGTATTGGTCTGCCCAATTTAAAAGAATATCACAACATACAGAGACTTGAGCCAGTGAGCAATCATGAACTTTTCAAAAAAATGATCTACTCTCCATTTAAACAGTAAGAGAATTCTGTCCCCAGATAAATGAAGGTTGCTGACCTTTTGTCTCACTGTCACTCATGGGGTGGTGTTTGCTCTGTCCATTCCTGGATGTGATTCTTCAGAACTTGCATTTCTGCTACGTTCCTATCAAGTGAAGTTGTCTTCCCTTCCCAAGGATCTAAGATGGATGAGTGTATGGGGTTGTGGAATGATTATGGTCTAATTTGTGGGATCAAGGAACGTTCAGCTTTTGTGCCTTTGAAATTTGACTTTTTCTGTTTGAAGGAATACCTTTTCTTGTATCTTTCCCCCTTTGGAGAAAGTTTTTCTGGTATTTTGTTTTTGAATTCTTTTGAATGGTTATTCCCCCTTTTTCTTTGTTTTTCTTTCTTCTGTCCTTTTTGTTCATTTTCGAGTACGTTCCTAGTCCTTTTGGATTTGACCAGATGGTGTATGATGAAGGTGAGGTGAGTGTGTGATTCTGTTTGATCCTTGATAGTGGAGTCCATCTGTTCTTCAGCAGTACTTGCAGCATTAAGGCAAGTGGAGAAGTTTCATTGTGGTTACATCTCAAGAACGCTCTCATTAGTGGGTGTTTGGCCTTTTTCCGTTCCTTACCAGTTGGAGTTCACACAGATCAGCTTCTTTCAAAAATTTGAGGATTAAATTCCCTGCATGCTTTTTATTTCAAGTAATCAGAGAAAGAACAAGCATGATTAGTCAGTGACTTTGTGTTTCATGTATGTTGTTTAATCAGAGAGAATTGGGCAGTCTTAATACTATAACTGAAATGTATGTACCAAACAGTTTGGTCAAAAAGTCTTTTTCATTGCAAAAAGATTAATTACAAGGGAACGGAAAGAAAAATTAAAAACATGACTTCAAATAAACTAAGTTAAGATAAATATGAGGGTTTCTCCTTTTCATTGGGGAGGTCTCCTGTCCCAAGGATTCCTCTTTGCAGCCTCAGCTTCTTTGGCTTCATCAACCTCCTCTTGTGTGAGTGGCCTCCTTCTGAGCAGATCCTTCAATCTTAACACTTCAGCCGCAGGGAGCCACTTTTCAGCATCTTTCAGTAGATCACTGATTATAGCCATTAGGGAGTTGATGGTGGACCTCGCATTGTTCTGCCATGGCGAATGTGGACAAGCTGTCCTTCCACATCTACCAGCCTCTTCTCTAGCTGGTAAATCCTCTGCTCTAAGTACGTTCCAAAGGCCTTGATAGCTCCTTTGGTTTCCTCTCGTTCTTTAGCTTGTTGGCGGAGGAGTTTGCTCAGCGCTGTAGTTATGCATGGAGTTGGAGTGGATCAAGGAGTCAGATGTCCTTCCGATCTCTCCCTTGACAACTTGCATGGTGGAGCTAGAAGATGTGGCACTGGCGTCTCTGATGGCTGCTCTGACTGTGCTGAGAAGCTGCTCCCTTTCTTCCTTCTGCTGTTCCTGGAATTGGTTAAAGGATGAAGAAAACAGATTCAATCCTTCCCTTAGAGCCTTAAGCTCTTCATTGGTGTTGGTCATGTCAGGCTGGGGAATGGCTTGTCTTGTTGGCAACAACTTTTCTATTTTCTTCCCCATCATTTCAAATATCTTAACAATCCCAACCTGTGATTTCTTCTTTGTGGGGAGGGGGTTGCTGGAGTGGAGGAAGGTGTAGGTTGTTCCTTCTGCTGGCTGCTGCAATCAGTGGCAGGTACAACAGGTGCTGGAGTGGGTTCATCCATTGGTGGTCTGGATGATGAGGGTATGGCTTCAGCTTGTCCTTTCATCAGTGGAGGGACTACCATCCCTTATTCTTCTGCCAGAGCTCTGGCAAGGGCTTCGTCCCCAGAAGTATCGGGACAGATGATTGGGTATGACAGAGGTCCCCCCAGATTGAGTTGTCTGGGGCCTGTTGGTTTTGTTTTCTTTTTAGGGGGTTCTATCAAAATCCCCTTTCCTCTATCCTTTTTCTTTTGTGGCTGAGCCTCTTGCTCAGCCACTGATGTGTCTGCAGCAGATGCTGCTTCTTTTTATATTTCCCCATCTCCTTGTTGCTACCTAGGAGAGGATTGTGGGTGACTTGTCTTGGTGGAGAGTGAGCAAGTGGTGGGGACGGAACGTCAGAGAATATAGAGTCTAAGCTACTTGAGGAGGTCTCATTTGCAGCTGGTTTAGATGCTGACATTTTGTCTGCCCTTGGCCTTTTTGCCAAGGGCTCACTCTCTTCACTCTCCTCTTCCTGGTCAGAGAGGGTGATAGGCTTTGCAGAGGAAGCACCTTCTAGCCTGTTGCTGTTGTGGACCCTCTTTAATCTTTGACTTGAACGTTCCCCCTTTCTTGGGGGAGCTTTGGTAGGAGATTTCTTCTTTCCCTGTTTGCCATCAGTAGCAAAAGGGGTGTCCTTCTTTACCTTGGTAGGAGGAGGGATGGTCCTTCTGGCTGGAACGTGGAGGTTGAGGAGATGAGGTTGAAGAGGTAGTGGAATGAGGACGTTGCAGAACGAGTGGTCAGCAGTTACTGACCAGTACTGAAGGGTTGAGTGTGAGAAGATGGAACGGTTCAGGACGTGGGAGAGAGGGAAAAGGAGAGGGTGCAGTCGCCTTAATGGGTGAGGAGACGGTTGCTTTTTCAGCGCACGTTTTCAAGATTTACAATGAATGCAAATTTGATATGGCTGCGTACCCTTTTTGGTGACTCTGCAGGGACAGGTGTCCCAGTCGTTCTTATCTCCTAACCCAGAGAACGTTCCCTTTGTCTTTTCCTAAATAATAATTAAGAAATAAATAAATAAAAAGAAAGTACAGGGATCACAAAAAAAGTGAAAATCTAATCTAATTTAAAGAAGGGGGAACGTACTATCCTATTATAAGCAGAACTCTATATAAAAATATATGTTTTTTTTATGGGCTTGTGTGGTCAGGGACCACCCCAAAACTACGTTCCTGGAACGGAATGTGTCTTCTTTGAAATTTTTTGAGAGGAACATTAAATGTTCCCTCCTTTTTGGGAGCTATGTGGTTAGGAGTAACCACCCCAAAACTTTGCTCTTTGTCAGAGAGCAAATGTATCTACTGGGTTGTCTCCCAGTCAGCGCTTAGTTTAATGTCTTTAGCAAGACATGATACTTACCTCTTAAGTGGACTTAGAAGTGGTTGTGGGAACTTCAGTATCCCCTGGTAGTGCTCCTGGTGTTCTAGTTTGAAGGTTGGCAGCAATCTGTCCCAGATGGAACTCAATGTTCCTAACCACTCAATCATTCCTGGTGACATATTTCTTGACATAATTTTCCAGGGTGTTGATGCGTTGGTCATCTCTGTGGAATGGAACGTAGTTATTTCTTCTCTGTTCAAACATTCCACTACTGTTGCCTTGCTGATACTATTGTTGGTTGTTGAATGGTCTTTGGTTAATGGGTGGCCTCCATTGGGTGTTGTGGTTATGATCCTTAATGATAGTCCCTCCAGGGCTTGAATGTGTACTGCGTCCTGCTTGTTCACTGTCTCTGGTGAAGTTCCTGTTGCCAAAATTTTCTGCATAACACACCAATGCAGTGGATGGGCAGTCTATTGAGTCATGAAGGTCACCATAGGCTGAGCATGGTTCAGATTCAGCTGCTATGAGTTGTACGACTTCCATCCTTGGTGCTACTTGGTCAGCTTTCAGGTTCTTCACTTCATTTGTGAGTGATGCCAACTGGGCTTCCAGGGTAGTTTGTTTATACAGTTCTAGCATGCCTGGCTTCCTTACTGGGCTCACTCTGTCTATTGGCCATTGGAGACACCTTTCAGCAGTTTCTTCTATAATTTCGTACCTTAATTCAAGTGTTCCTGTAAAGAAATACCCTTCTGCAGCAAAATCTAAGTGAGATTGAGAAGTATGGTCAAGCCCTTTATAGAAAGATTGTAACACTCCCCAACTTTCTACCCCATGGTTTGGACATTTTCTTATAATGTCCTTGTATCTCTCCCATGCCTCATAGAGATTTTCCCCATAAAACATTCTTAACTTAGAGATTTCTGCTCTAACATCAGCTTGTCGAGACATTGGGAGAAACCTTTCTATGAACTTATTAGAAAGTTCTTCCCATGTATGGATTGATCCAGGGGTGAGAGTTTTCATCCATGTTTTTGCCTTTAGGCCCAAGGATTGAGGGAACAACCTCATTCTCATGCTTTCCTCTGTCACACCCTCAGCTTTAAAATTATCACATATATCTTGAAATGTTATGAGGTGTGTGTAAGGATCTTCAATAGGGAGTCCATTGAAGACCCCTGCTTCCCTAATCATGTGGAACATGATCGGTTTCAGTTCAAAATTGGGTGCTACAGGGGGAAAGATTACTCCCCTGTCTGGTTTGTTCCTAAAAGGAGCAGCCAGAGTTCTGAAGTCTTTTTCAGGAGAAACCTCTTCATTATCATTATTGTGTTTAGCCATGTTTTCAAGGATCTCTTCCCTGAAGTTTCTTCTTCTCCTATGGTGTGTGCGTTCTGGTTCAGGATCAAAGAGAAACTCAGGTACTTCAATGGAGTGGTCAGAGTCTGTTTCAAACTTCTCACTCATAAACTATAAACACAAGTTATATGCACAGCAGTTCCAGTAAATTAAAAAAAATTAAAATAAGTATAAGAGTAAAGTCAGATATACAGAGTATGTAAAAACAGTAGATAAGAACAAAATTTAGTGTTTCTATCCCCGGCAACGGCGCCAAAAACTTGTTGGGTGGTTTGCTGATGGTGGAAAATACAAGTTTTGTTGGGGAACGTTCCTCTGTTCTTGCAGAACACAGATTCATTCCTCAGTTCCAACCCAAGTGCGCAAGTGCACGCATCAAGTAATAAAGGGAGTATTAGTGCTCAAAATATCGTTCCCACGAGGATAGAATTCTAATGATTGTCTTACACTATTTTTATAAAAGTGAAAATGAGAAGAAAAGTTAGTAAATGAACTGTCTGGTCAAACTTTCCCTATTGTCTTGACAACGCTCCTCAGGAACAGTAGGATCAGTCTGGGGGCAAACAATTGCTCGCTGCATTATGTATGTGATCCTTCCTGTTTAGGAGAAGGTGAGATAATAATCATTGGATTTGATAGTTATAATATTTAATAAAGTAAAACAAATAAAAAGAAAAGAAACATAAGTAATTATAATTAAGAGACAACAAGATGTTGAGTTAAAACAGTTTAATAGAAGGAACGGACACACTGCTTCCCTCTTAAAGAGACCGTTTTCTCTGCTCAAGACTTGGCACTTTTTGGCTTTGCCCCAGTTTCTTTGCCTGCCAACTCTGATTCCTTAGCTCATGGACTAGATGGCTCACAAGTTTCCATATTCCTACGGCTCTCTTGACTCCAACAGGTACTTAGTGCAGAACCTTAAAATGGACGAGTTGTCCCTTTATTCCTAAGGTGACCAGTAGTGTTTTTGCCATGAAACTACCTTCCCCCAATGACTAAGCTATCTGAAATCCCTTCCTTATGGAAGTTCCTTTCTCAGTATGTACCCAATTTCCATTGACGCACAGTGAATATAGCTTACTTAGTCAAAGAAATACAAAAAGCTTCAGTCAAGAGTTTCAAAAATAGTTCTTTAAGAGTTTCACAGCTTACCCGTTCCACAGATAGTTCAACTCTTGGCTGATAAAGTACACATAATTATTCTAAACTGAAATCACATAGACCCGAGATTCAGTTAAGAGATAACGAATGGAACGAAGAGAAAAACACTTATATTAATTCAAAAGACAGATTACAGAAAGAAACATAAAATGGAGAAAGGTGGGTTGGTGCTCGTGAGGAGTCTTAAGGGTTGATACAGAAGAAGATGGGTTGTCACCTAACTATAATTACAACTTTTAAACTAATACTAAGTTACTAACTACTACTACTAGGTGATCTCTTCCTTTTGGAATTCAAACCCTCCAGGATTCGATGGTGTTTTTGTGTGAAGGTTGTCCTATTTATAGCTGGAAGAGAAGTGAGAAAGTTGTAAATCCTTGGGAGCTAGTTGCTTGAATGAGGGGACGGGCTGGAAGCAGCTGACTGTGAAGATTACGCAGATTGCAGGGTTGGGTGATGATTAGCCGTAGTTTGCAGACCTTCCCATGCTTTGCTTCCCTTTTCAGCCAATGAGAACTCTTGATTCTCTGCTCTTCACGTTTCCAGCTGCTCAGTTGGTGCACCACCTCTGCTTTTAGAAGACGTTGATCCTACGTTACCTGCAAAGTGTACAGAGGCATTAAATGAAGGGAGCAGGTGCATTAAATGTGCCTCAGTCTGTTCCCTTTTAATATTTTTTAAAGGAATACGTTACCATCCGTTCCCCCACTGTGATTTTTTTACAAATGTGTAAAACAAGTGATTTTCATGCTGAAGTTGCTCATCAGATGAGGGAACGTGTGGTATTTTGCCAACAAAATGGGCTTATATGGGAACGAATTTTCGCCCCATCAGGTAGTAAGTAAGAAGAATTTGTTCCAAGATAAGTGAAGGTTGTTGATCTTCTGTCTCACTATCACTCAGGGTTGGTGTTTTCTCTGTCCATTCCTCGATGTGATTCTTCAGGACTTGCCTTTCTGTTGCTTTCCTATGAAGTGTAGATGTCTCCCCTTCCAAGGATCTTTTGATGGGTGAGTGTATGGAAGTGTGGAAAAATTGTGTTCTTAATTGTGGGGTCAAGGAATGTTCACTTTTTGTGCCTTTGAACTTGGACTTTTCTGTTTGAGGGAACACCTTTTATTGCACCTTTTCCCTTTTTAAAGGAAGGTTTTCTGGTATTTTATTCTGAATTCTTTTGAATGGCTATTCTCTTCTTCTTTGCTTTTCTTTCTTATGTCCTTTTTGTTCATTTTTGGATTCGTTCCTTGCCCTTTTTGGTTGACCAGATGGTGTATCACAAATGGAGTGGAGGTGAATGTGTGGTTGGTTGATCCTTGGCAGTGGAATCCATCTATTCCTCAGCAGTACTTACAGCATCGAGGCAAGTTCAGAAGTTTCATTGTGATTACACCTCAGGAACGGTTTCATAAGTGAGTCTTTGGCCTTTTTCTTCGTTCCTCATCAGCTTTAGTTCACACAGATCAGCTTCCTTCAAAAACTGAGGATTAAATTCCCTGCACTTTTTTTTCTATTTTAAGTACTCAGAGAAAGAATAAGCATGACTAATCATTGACTTTGTGTTTCATGTAGTTAGTTAATCAAAAAAATTGGCAATCTTAATACTATAACTGAAATGTATGTACCAAGCAGTTTGATCAAAAAGTCTTTTTCATTGCAAAAAGATTATTTACAAGGGAACAGAAAAGAAAAGTAATGAAAATAAACATTACTGAAAATACAACCCCCCCTTTTTTTGAAAAGAATGATTGGGATTGTGTGGTCAGGGACCACCCCAAAACTACGTTCATGGAATGGAACGTTTCTTATTTGGACTTTTTGGAGTGGAACATCATACGTTCCCTCCTTTTTGGGAGCTATGTGGTTAAGAATAACCACCCCAAAACTTTGCTCTTTGTCAGAGAGCAAGGGTATCCGTTGGGTTGCCTCCCAGTCAGCGCTTAGTTTAATGTCTTTAGCTAGACATGATACTTACCTCTCAAGTGGATTCAGAAGTGGTTGAGGGAACTTCAGTGTCCCCTGGCAGTGATCCTGGTGTTCTTGTTTGGAGATTGGCAGCAATCTGTCCCAGATGGGACTCAATGTTCCTAACCACTGCATCATTCCTGGTGACATATTCTTTGACATAACTTTCCAGGGTGATGATGCGTTGGTCGTCTCTATGGAACGGAACGTAATTGTTCCTTCTTTGTTCAAACGTTCCACTGCTGCTGCCTTGCTGGTACTGTTGCTGCCTTGCTGGTACTGCTGCTACTGAGTGTGGAATGGTCTGTGGTTCATGGGTGGCCTCCATTGGGGATTATGGTTCTGATCTTTGGAAATAGTTCCTCCAAGACTTGAATTGGTATTGTGTCCTGCTTGTGGATTGTCTCTGGTCAAGTTCCTGTTGCCAAAATTTTATGCATAACACACCAATGCAGTGGATGAGCAGTCTGTTGAGTCATGAAGGTCACCACAGGCTGAGCACGGTTCTGTTTCAGCTACTGTGAGTTGTAAGACTTCCATCCTTGGTGCTTCTTGGTCAGCTTTCAGGTTTTTCACTTCATTCATGAGTGAGGCTAGCTGGGCTTCCATGGCAGTTTGTTTATCCAGTTCTATCATGCCAGGCTTCCTCATTGGGTTCACCCTGTCTATTGGCCATTGGAGACATCTTTCAACAGTTCCTTCTATGATTTCATACCTGGATTCAAGTGTTTATGTAAAAAAATATCCTCCTGCAGCAAAATCTAAATGAGATTGAGAAGTATGGTCAAGTCCCTTATAAAACGATTATAACACTCCCCAACTCTCTACCCCATGGTTTGGACATTTCCTGATGATGTCCTTTATCTCTCCCATGCATCATAGAGATTTTCTCCATAAAACATTATGAAGTTAGAGACTTCTGCTCTAACATCATCTTATCGAGACATAGGGAGAAACCTCTCTATGAACTTGTTAGAGAGCTCCTCCCATGTGTGGAATGATCCAGGGGTGAGAGTTTTCATCCATGTTTTTGCTTTTAAGCCCAAGGAGTGAGGGAACAACCTCATTCTCATGCTTTCTTCTGTCACACCCTCAGCTTTGAAATTATCACAGATATCTTGGAATGTGGTGAGGTGTGTGTAAGGATCTTCTGCAGGGAGTCCATTGAAGACCCCTGCTTCCCTAATCATGTGAAACATGATAGGTTTAAGTTCAAAATTGGGTGCTACATGAGGGAGGATTACTCCCCCGTCTGGTCTGTTCCTGAAAGGAGTAGCCAAAATTCTGAAATTTTGTTCAGGAGGAATATCTTCATTATTATTGTGATCAGCCATGTTTTCAAAATTTTCTTCCCTAAGGTTCCTTCTTCTTCTATGAAGAGTACGTTCTGATTCAGGATCAAAGGGAAACTCATGTACTTCAATGGAGTGGTCAGAGTCTGTTTCTAACTCTTCACTCATAAACCATAAACACAAATTATATATACAGCAAGTTTAGTGACAAGAGAAAAAAATAAAAATCAAATATACAGAGTATGTACTAAAACAATAAATAAAAACAAAATCTAGTGTTGTTGTCCCCGGCAACGACATCAAAAACTTGTTGGGTGGTTTGCTAATGGTGGAAAACATAAGTTCTAATGGGGGACGTTCATCTGGTCTAAGTAGAACACAGATTCGTTCCCTTACTTCCAACCCAAGTGCGCAAGTGCACGCATCAAGTAATAATGGGTGTATTAAGGCCCAAATTATCGTTTCCACGAGGATAGAACTCTAAATATTGTCTTATACTGTTTTATAAAGAATGAGAATGAGAAGAAAAGTTAGTGAATGAACTGTTTGGTCAGACGTTCCTTACTGTCTTGACAACGTTCATCAGGAACAGTAAGTTCAATCCGGTGACAATCAATTGCTCGCTGCATTATGTATGTGAACCTTCCTATTTAGAAGAAGGTGAGATAATATTCATTGGAGTTTGATGGTTACAAGATTAAATAAAGTAAAAATATTTAAACATAAATAACTATAATTAAGAGACAACAAGGTGGATGGTTTTAAAACAGTTTAATAGAAGAAATGGATTCACTGCTCCATTCTTAAATAGTTATTTTCTCTGCTCAAGACTTAGCACTTTTTGACTTTGTCCCAATTTCTTATCTGCCAACTCTGATTCCTCAGCTCATGGACTAGATGGCTCACAAGTTTCCATATTCATATGGCTCCCTTGACTCCAACAGATACTCAGTACAGAACCTTAAAATGGACGAGTTGACCCCTTATTCCTAAGGTGACCAATAGTGTTTTTGCCATGACACTACCTTCCCCCAATGGCTAAGCTGTCTGAAATCCCTTCCTTACGGAAGTTCCTTTCTCAGTATGTGTTCAATTTCCATTGATATACAATGAATATAACTTACTTAACCAAAGAAAGACAAAAAGCTCCAGTCAAGAGTTTCGAAAATAATTCTTTAAGAGTTTTGCAGTTTATCCGTTCCACAGGTAGTTCAGTTCATGGCTGATATTTTAAACATAATTATTCCAAACTGAAATCCCATAGACCCGAGATTCAGCTTAGAGATAACAAATGAAATGAAAAGAAGAAGTACTTATATTAAATTTAAATACAGTTACAATGAAGAATAAAAATGGAGAAGATGGTTTGATGCTCGTGAGAAATCTTAAGGGGTGAAACAGAAAAGAGTAGAAGGGTTGTCACTTAACTACAGTTACAACTTATATAAAAACTAACTACTACTACTACTAGGTGATCTCTTCTTTTAGGACTTCAATCCCTCCAGAATTCGATGATGTTTTTGTGTTTGGGATGTCCTTTTTATAGGTAGAAGAGGAGTGGCAATCTTGTAAATCCTTTGGAACTGGTTCTTTGAGTAACGGGACGGGGCAGTGCCACAGTGTGTAGAAGCTTTGCAAATTGCTTGATGGGAAAATATTTGTTGATGATTAGCCGTTTTCTGCAGTCCCTCCATGTTGTGCTTCTTTCCTAGCCAATGAGAACTCTTGATTCTCTGTTCTTCACGTTTCCTGGTGCTTACTTGGTGTACCGCCTCTGCTTTTAGAAGACTTTGTTTCCATGTTTCCTGCAAAATGTACAATTAAATAAGTGGAGCAGGTGCTTTAAATGCTTCTCAATCCGTTCCCCTTAATATATTTTAAGGAATACATCACCATACGTTCCTCCACTGTGTTTTTGTCACAAATGTGTAAAACAAGTGATTTTCATGCTGAAGTTTCTCATCAGATGAGGGAACGTCTGGTATTTTGCCATTAAAATGGGCTTAGATGGGAATGAATTTACGTCCCATCAATGATCATACACGTTTTACATGGGGCATCATGATGAAATTAAATTCAGAAACTAGAACTCATACCCATAACTTTGTCACACTCGTAGAAAACCAGTTTGGTGTAAATGTTAAAACCTTTCGAAGTGATAATGGTTTTGAGTTTTTGATGTCTGATTTCTTTGCTCAAAAGGGAATTTTACACTAGACTTATGTGTTGAGTCTCCACAACAAAATGGTGTTGTGGAGAGAAAGCACCAAGATATACTAAATACAGCAAGGGCACTCCTTTTTCAAGGAAATATTCCCAAAATATTATGGTGCTATTGTATCAAACATGCCATTCACATCATCAACATGTTAAATACTCTAGTTTTACAAAAAAATCCCCTTATGAGTTAATTTACCAAAAGCTACCTATCTTAATCCATCTTAGGACATTCGGATGCCTCTCTTTTGCTTTCACTCTTCAAACACATCGCACGAAGTTTGATACTAGAGCAAGAAAGTGTATATACCTGGGACACAAAGATGGCACCAAAGGTTATGTGCTATATAACTTGAATTCAAAAGAAATCTTGGTTTCCAGAAATGTTGTTTTCTATGAAAGAAACTTCCCATTTATTGATAATCAGAAAGTTGATTTTCCAACATCTGAATTTCCTAGAGTCCTACCTACTTTTGTACCCCCCCCATCTATGACACACAATTGTCTAACACTCAACGTAGCCAACCTGTCACTTCACCATTAGTTGAAAAGCAACCTGTTTCATTAGGACCTATCCAATATGCCACTTTATCATCACTTGAGAACCAAATTGTTACATCACCCTCAAATAAAACTTTTGAGTCTATAGAAACCAGACCGCAAAACTAGGACCTAATACCATAGTTGCCCATTGTCCTTCGAAGGTCAAGTAGAGTAAGGATGTAACCACATCACTTAAATGATTTCCACTGCAATCTTTCCACAGTTTCAGCTGAACACAAGTCATCTCCAGGTAAACACACATCCCCTTTATCTTTTGTTGTTACATATGAAAAATACTCTTCTTCTTATACTTCCTTCTGTCATAATCTGAGTTCTTTTGTTGAGCCATGCACCTACAGTCAAGCTGTCAAGTCCAGAGAATGGATTTTGGCAATGAATGAAGAGCTTGATGGTCTAAATCGCAACTAGACCTGGTCCATTATTGATCTACCCAAGGAAAGCATCCCATTGGTTCTAAATGGGTGTATAAAATCAAACACAACCCTGATGGTACAGTTTCTAGACACAAGGCTCGTTTGGTAGCCAAGGGCTACAACCAAATGGAAGGGGTTGACTACTTTGAGACTTTTTCTCCAGTAGTTAAGCTCACCACAGTCAGATTGATGTTTTCAGTTGCTGTTGTCAAAGGCCGGTTCCTTGAACAAATAGACATCAACATTGCCTTTCTTCATGGGGATTTATCAGAAGAAGTTTATATGACTACCGCTCAGGGCATTGAACCCACTAAAGAAAATCAAGTCTGTAAATTACATAAGTCCATATATCGATTGAAATAGTCAAGCCACCAGTGGAATGCAAGGTTGAGTTTGGAACTTCACAAACTTGGTTTTATCCAATCAAATGCTGATCATTCTCTATTCACTAAGGCAGATGGTGATGCCTTCACATGCCTTTTGGTCTATATAGATGATATGATTCTTGCTGGGAATTGCATGGTTCAAATCAATGCTGTCAAACAACATTTAGATGCTTTATTTTGCATCAAAGATCTTGGCCCATTACATTTCTTTCTTGGTATGGAGATTGCTCGATCCATGACTGGTTTAATTTTGAACCAAAGAAAATATGTGCTAGAACTACTATGAGAGTGGGCTGATCAATGCTAAACCAGCATCTTCACCTATGGAGCCTTCTTTAAGGTTACAACAAGATCAAGGAGAATTGTTTGATGATCCTGCTACTTACAGAAGGATGGTTGGTCGCTTGCTGTATTTGACCAACACCAGACCAGATATTGGTTTTGCTACGCATCAATTATGCCAGTTTGTAGCCAAACCAATGAAGGAGCATTATCCAGCTGCTATTCGGGTTCTGAGATATCTCAAAGGCTCTCCAGCAAAAAAATTATTTTTCTCTTCCCAAAGTCCATTAGTGTTATCTAGTTTTGCTGATGCTGATTGGGCTACATGCCCTGACACCCGAAAATCCACAACTGGTTTTTGTATATTCCTTGGTGATTCTCTTATTTCATGGAAGTCAAAGAAACAAAGCATAGTCTCACTGTCATCTGCAGAGGCAGAATATCGTGCTCTAGCTACTACAACTTCTGAGGTCCAATGGCTTACTTACTTGCTAAATGATCTTCAAGTTCCTACCAACCAGCTAGCCAACCTTTACTATGACAATCAGGCTGCAATTTACCTGGCCTATAATCCTTCCTTTCATGAACGCAACAAACACATAGAGCTAGACTGTCATGTCACCAGGGAGAAGCTTGCATCTGGCTTGATTCGTCTATCGCCTATTCCTACCAGTCAGCAGCTTGGTGACATTTTTATAAAGGCATTGAATCCAGCTACTTTTCACAATTTCCTGTTCAAGTTGGGGTTGTATGATCTCCACCCACCAACTTGAGGGGGGGGGTATTATATCTATTTATTTAAATAAGAATTTTTCGTTGTAATTAGTACCTGTATTATTGTAATTAGTTTGTTATTAGTTTGTTAATTCTGTTTGCTGAGCTGGCACTTGTAGTTGGTAGATTAGTTACTTGTCATTTTCTCCTTTCTACAACATATATATGTTGATGTATCGAGACTCAGTTAGCGTGTGATTCAGTTTTCTTTTGCAATGAAATAATTTCAATTCTTCCATTCTGAATAAATGCTTGATCATAACTCAGCAAACACTTGTTGGTATTACACGTTGCATATAGTTACATAATCACACATCTAGAGCCAACATTTGATATTGGTTATCCACCTTATTATGTATCTATTTGAATCCTCTATCTTTTTAAGTTAGAAGTTATTTATAAGCATAAGTTATGTCAAACAGGTTTTGAGAAAAACTATTATAATGAAAGCTCTTTATTTATAATGAAGAAAAAAGCTAAAGCTAAAAGCTCTTCCTATGAGCTTTTTTTAAAGCTCTTATATGATTTTCTTGAATTATGTGTTTTTTTTTAAAAAAAATT
This sequence comes from Gastrolobium villosum, assembly GCA_032173675.1. Classification (NCBI taxonomy): domain Eukaryota; kingdom Viridiplantae; phylum Streptophyta; class Magnoliopsida; order Fabales; family Fabaceae; genus Gastrolobium; species Gastrolobium villosum. The sequence goes on along the minus strand of JAVKPL010012510.1, from coordinate 38,469 downwards.
AAGAGCTATAAAGATAGAGAGAGATAGTTTTCTTGAAATATGTGCTTTTAAGTAACTTTTAAGCTAAGAATTTCATGTAATTACCAAATAGCTTTTAGCTTTTTTTAAGCTCTTTTTTTAGCTTTACCTTATAACTAGCTTTTAACTTAAAAAAGAGAGGATCCAAACAAGCTCATATACGTCCTTAATCGGTACTCATTTTTTATTCCAATATATATATATATATATATATATATATATATATATATATATATATATATATATATATATCCTTAGTTTATTATTTTTGGGTCATTCATCTCATTACTTTATTGGATCAGACATAGGGATACTGTTCTCATGGGTCAATCGCCCAATTGAATGGCACTTTGAAGGGCACCCAATTATAAAATTCATCATTCATGGGGAAAGAGCCATTGAGTCGTCATACTCCTCTTGAATAATAAGAGAACATGCAACCTCTGAATCACTATCAGAAGAACCTGGTGGTTAGTTGCGCTTGGTGCCTTGACGGATTTAGCTAGAAGCACAAAAACTAATGTCATATAGAGAGGCGACAAGGTTAGAATCAAAATCAAAAGAATTAATTACATCCCTATCTTTAGTGGAATACAAATTCTCAATACTACTTATGTAAGAACCCGCACCGTTAATTAAGGAGTTTAATTAATTAATTATGTGAAATTAGGAAATAATTGCATAATCGACCTAGTAATTATTATGAGGCTCTAATAATTATAGTTAGTGAGTAAGAATGTTGAAAGTAGCTTTTCGGAAGAAAAGTGCAGATACCGGTTCTGCTAGTCGGTATAAATGCGTGTCGAAAAAGTATCTCAAAAAATCATAATAATTGCATGATAATTACTAGAATAATATGTAGGACTTGTAAAACGAGTTTCAAGTTAAAATAATAAGAACTGGTGCCAGAACTGATACTGGCTATGGAAAAGCGTGTACCGGAAAGATGCTTCGAAAATTATAAGAAAAATATGATAATTCTTGTAAAATTGAGTAGGTTAAGAATCCTGAGTTTGAGATTAAAATGCTAAGCGTAGCAATTAAAGTTAATATTGTGTGTTAGTGACTTAACCGCCTATATATAGTGCTTGGCACTAAACCCTAGGCTGATTCTTCAGCTACTCTACGTGTAACTTGGAGGTCAGCTGCTGCCACCACCTTTCCTTAGCCTCCCATGCTTGTTTTGTGCAAAGTCTTCATCTTTTCTTCTTTGTTTCACCATCTAAACACTTGGTTGAGTGTGTGTGAGCTTTGTGAAGAGGGTGAGTGCTCCATTCTGAGTTGTGGTTGTTGTTGGTGAGCTATTGAGGGGCTGAGTTGATGTCCCTTGGTGAGAGCTCTTGTTCTTGGCTTGTGAGCTAGAAAGTGTGAACCTTTGTGAAGAAAGAACCAAGCTCTAGTGGCATTTTCATTTTGTGTTCAAGTCAGCACCTTTGGAGCTGGTTGTGTGCTCCAAGAGCAGCCCTTTGCCTCTGTTTTGAACCTTTGGTGAGTTGTTCAACCTTGATCATGGGTTTTAATGGGTTAAAGGTGATGTCTTTGCATGTTAATGGGTTAAAAAAGTAACCAACTGGTATGTAGACCTAAGAGGGTATAAAAATGCATGCTTTAACGTGTTGTTGTGTTAAAAATGGAATCTTGGAGGGATACCTTCGCGAAATGCAGAAACTGCATTCTGTCACGAAATATCCGGATATTTGCTCGTGAAATATCCGGATATTGATATCCGGATATGATATTCAAATATTGATATCCGGATATGGGGATATGGATATCCGGATATTGCCAGTGATATATCCGAATATTGGATATCCGGATATGCCAGTGAGATATCCGGATATCCAATATCCGGATATCCAGATATTCTGGGTTTGCGAGGAACAGTAGCGTACTGTTCATCCAGAACTAATCTATGAGTTTGTGGACCCTAGTTTGAGGAAGTGGAACTTCTGTAATTAATTAATGTAAGTCAGAATTAAGGGATTAAGGGCTTATGGCTTGGTAAGAAGCCTTAAGATGTAAAACGTAATGAAAAGGCGTTGTCTTTATGATGTATGCTTGTAATGCATGTTATTGACTTATTATTGGTCCATATCAGATTGTGATTCTGCTGTGTTTGGACTTTGAGCTGTGGACTCTTGGCTTTGGGTGTTAGCTTGCAAGGTAAGCTTTCGTGTCCTCGATTTAGCCATGTTGTGGTTCCACCATGTCCCATGGGGGTATGGTTTTATGCATGCTGTGTTACATGCTTTGGATATTTGAAATGCTGCTGAGCTTTATTGTGTAATGGCTTTTAATATGCATGTGTTGTTCTATCTTGACGGTAAGCCTGAGTATGTGGCGTCATACAATACGGTGATCCGGGGTGGATGCAAGTAGTATCTTGCACTATGTGTAGGTAATAGACGTATTCCTGCATTTCTCTGGCCAGTAGAATAGTATTGACACACATGACATGATTATCTGCTGCATTGCACTGTTTTAGACCTGATATTGTTAAACTATTTTGGAACTTATATTGCACATGTAAGAGAGCTTGGGGTGGAAGATCCTTGAGGACCCCTTGCCTTACTGAGATTTCTTGTTTAGAGATTTCACCCCACGTTTGGGGCGCTTGTTTTAGGTTCAGGTAGTATGGGGGCTGATGACTCTGGCGGCAGGAGGCCCGAGCTTAGCAAATATTATTGCTGTTAATTATGCTGACCTGTATGGATGCTGGATTGGATGTTGTTTATGTTTTCCGCATTGTGTTTTATGTTGAGACTGATGTTGGGCTTTTTTGCCTTATTTGTGTGAGCATGGGGATTGTCCATGTCACTTGTTGTTAGTACTTTTAGATTGGAGTTGTATAACCTGATAGTGGGTCCGGTCTACGTGTTGTAGTTCCGTGATTAGAGACTAATACTTATGTTATTTATTTAATGAGGTATTTCAGTTAGCTGTTTTATTGCAATTACATACAGGTGATGTTTTATTAATTGATTAATAAGCAAGTTGGTAATGATAATGACGTCATAATTGAAAAGAAAAAGATATTCCGCATTTTTAATTAAGCACAGCTTAATACGATAGTATGATAACATTACCAGATATATACAGGGTGTTACAACTTAGACCTAGAGGACGCTCCTCCCCGTCAACAAGTGTTGGTCTCGGATGAACTCAAGAGAGGGGATGAATTGAGTTTAATAAATTTAATTTGCTAATTAGAAATTAAATCAAAGCAATAAACCAAGATAAGGATAGAGAGATATTAACACAATAGTTTTTACGTGGAAAACTCAAAAGTGAAGAAAAACCACGGACCCTAAAATCGAATACTGAAATTCGACGGGAAACTCCACAATGAAACTTGCGTAGAAAGAGTTCTCTGGTATCCTAGTTTTATAGTCTACCCCTTACACCTATTTCCAACTGGTATCCTAGTTTTCCAATACGAAACCCTAACCCTTTAGGATTCCTAAACCCTATCACACAAGGGTTCTTAAGTTACTCTCAATTTCCAAGAAAAAGAGACATGCTGGTTATAACACCCCGTGTATACCCGGAATATTAACATTACATCGTATTAAGCGGTGCATAATTAAAAATGCGGAATATTTTTCTTTTCTTTTCAATTATGACGTCATTATCAATGACCAACTTGATTACTTAATTAATTTCATAAAAACAATGCCTGTATGAAGATTACAAGACAACTAACTGAAATACATCATAACATAAAGATAAGTGTGTATCTAAAATCACGGATCTGCATCACGTAGTCCAGACAATATCCTGATACATTATTACAACATCACATAAAACTAAGACATAACAAGTCTACGTAACATGGAAAAATCCCATGCTCACCAAATAAACAACATAGCCAAACAAATCTCAACATAAAACCCATAAACATAATGAAGCTAACAACATAATAACAACAGGTACAATCAGCACTAGCTAGCTCAACTCTGGCCCCTGCCACCTGAGGCCTCAATATTACCTGAACCTGAAATAAGCGTCCCCAAACGTGGGGTGAGATCTCTAATTAAAGAAATCTCAGTAAGACAAGGGGTCCTCAAGGATCTTCCACCCCAAGCTCACTTACATGTGCAATATAAGTTCTAAAAGCAGTAATTCAATATAAGTTCCAAAACTATGCAGTGCAACAGATATCTATGACATGTGTGTTTATTGCTATCTACTGGCCAGAGAAATGCAGGAATACGTCTATACCTACATGAGTACAAGGAACACCGCTTGCACCTCACCCACAGCCTCACCATCTTGTATGTACTACATACTCAGGCTTACCGTATAGGTGGACATCACATACATATCATAAAAACACATTGCATATAATAGCTCAACAGCATTTCCAAAACATCAAAGCATGTAACACAACATGCATAAACCACATCCCCATGGGACATGGTGGAACCACAACATGGCTAAACCAAGGACACGAAAGCTTACCTTTTAAGCTAGCTATCCAAGCCACAAGCTCAAAGTCCAAACACTGCAGTATTACAATCTGTTATGGACCATTAACATATCAATAAACATGTATCTCAAGCATACAATAAAAAGACAACGCCTTTACTTTACGTTTTACGTCTTAAGGCTTCTAACAAAGCCACAAGCCCTTATTCACATGATTCTGACTTAGTCCATTAATTACAGAAGTTCAATTTCCTTAATCTAGGGTCCACAAACCCCCAATAGCCTATTGTATGAACATTAAAGCTACTGTTCTTCGAAATACCAGAATATCCGGATATTCCTCGGGGCATATCCGGATATGCTATATCCGGATATCTCACTGACCATATCCGGATATACAATATCGGGATATCCAGATCCCATTATCAATATCCGGATACCATATCTGGATATCAATATCCGGATATCTGCTCGACAAATATCCGGATATTTCACTACAGAATGCAATTCTGCATTTTAGTGAAGATATCCTTCCAAGGTTTGGTTTTTACCGATTAAAGACCCTAAAGCATGCATTACTATGTGTGTTTGACATTACACAACGTTAAGTTATCATTTTTTAGCCTTTACATGCATCTAGGTTCCATTTTTAAGCATAAAAACTCAAGTTCAAAGATGGTGATCATACCACAAGCCAAAATAGAGGAGGATGATGCTCTTGGAGCTCTCTCAACAGCTCCAAGACTCAGGTTCAACAAGGTGCACGAAAATGCCACACTAAGGAGGGTCTTTCTCACCAAAGGTGGCTCCTTGAAGCCACTCAACCAAAGAACAAAGGTTCTTCCCCTCAAAGCAAAGAACTCAGCCTAAGAACACCATAAAACAGAGGCTGGAATCAGCAATGGAGCACTCCACTCTCACACAAGACCACACTCACCCTCACTCAAGTGTTTAGGTGAAGAGAATCAAAGGAAAGGTGGTAGCTTTGTGGTTTCTCCCAAGCAAAGTGGCCAAGGAGAAAGGGTGGCAGAAAGGAAGACAAAGCTGCAGCCACACTCACGTAGGTAAGTTAGGTTTTTAGGGTTTTGTGCCAAATAGGTGCATATATAGCCAAATCCACTAAAACGCGCAGTATTAGCTTTAATTGCTACGCAAAAGATCTTGATCCCAAACTTTGGAATCTTAACGTACTCATTTTTCTAATATTTATCATATTTTTATTTTAATTTTCGGAGCACCTTTCCGGTACGCGCTTTTCCATAGCCAATATCAGTTCTGGCATCAGATCACATTATTTTAACTTGAAATTCGTTTTACATGTCTTATATAATGTTCTAGTAATTATCATGCACTTATTATAATTTTCCGGGATACTTTTTCAGTACGCATTTATACCGACTAGTAGAACCGGTATCTGCACTTTTCTTCCGAAAAGTGACTTTCAGCATTCTTACCCACTTACTATAATTATCTAAGCCACATAATAATTATTAGGGTCAATTATGGAATCATTTCCTAATTAAACACAATTAATCAATTAATTTCCTTAATTAGCGGTAGGGGTTCTTACATTCACCCCACCTTTTTAAGGATTTTGTCCTCAAAATCAGCAACATACCTGTCTCGGAAGTCGGGGTACTGCCGAAGAAGCTCGTCCTCTCGCTCCCATGTACACTCTTTAGGAGTGCGTCCAATCCACTGCACTTTAACCATCGGAATGGTCTTGTTCCTAAGCTGTTTCTCGCCACGATCGAGGATTCTAAGTGGTCCGACGAGAGTCTTTAGGATCTCCCGAACCTCCACATCATCAGGTTGCACCACGTGCGAAGGATCTGCCACGTACTTCCGAAGCTGAGACACGTGAAACACGTTGTGGATGTTGGCCAAGTTTGGAGGCAAGGCTAACCGATAGGCAACAGATCCTACTCTACCAAGAATCTAGTATGGCCCAATAAACCGCGGGCTCAGCTTCCTCACTCCGAGTGCTCTTCCAACACCGATGACAGGTGAAAGTCTCACAAACACGTGCTCACCCTCACTGAATTCCAGAGGTCGATGCTTGACATCATAGTAGCTCTTCTGGCGATTCTGTGACTGCTTCAGCTTTTCACGGTTCATCAGGATCTGCTGGGTGGTATCTTGGACGAAGTCCAAGCCAAAAAGTTCTCTATCCCCAACCTCAGACCAACAAGTAGGAGTCCAACACCTCCTACCATCTCCTCTGTTATGGAATCGTTTCCTAATTAAACATAATTAATCAATTAATTTCCTTAATTAGCGGTACGGGTTCTTACACTGGTAATTCCAGTTTCCCAGTACAAGAACTGGTATCCCAGTTTCCCAATACAGAACTTCAAAAAGGTCAAGAAGAAATTTGTAATTAAAGTATTTACCTCTGTGCTTCTTTTCCTTAGCATATAGGTAATCCGAATTCCTATGGAGAAATATTCACTTTGCCAAATAATGAATGTATGAACGATTGTTATTGAGAAAGCTCTTCAATTAATACACAAGAAAGAATCCTAATCTTGAAAATCTAATTCTCTATTTTCTTTCTTGTATATTCTTCTCTCTTATCTCTCTTATATTTTCTCCTCTCATGAATATTGTATTTTTTCACTCCTGAATAATATGCAATGAGCCGTGTTTATAATAATAATATTTTCTCTCTCCTAAAATCCCAAAAGATATAATATTTAAATTTGAAATCTTTTCCAAAATCTAACCATAAATCTTTTATCTTTAAATGAAATTTTAAATGTGATTTTAAAAATAAGATTTCTGATTTTTTCAAATAAAAAATATGTAAACCTTAAATATCTTATTCTATTATACAATGTAATACTAATCTAAATCATTTGCAAAGAATATTTTATTTCACTTACATGAAATCTAAAAGATAAAATATATCCTAAACTTTACTTGATCCCATGTTTTTCTCTCTCTTCATGATATCTTTCATATCTTCTTGACGTGCATTGTCAAACCCACGCAAATTACCGAGCTTAGATTTGTAGTGATAGGGCAACTCGAATCGTCTCCCAAAGAACCTGTTAGAAATAAAAAATGTTCTGTAAAATAAAATGTAAAAGGGAAGGGGGATTTTGTTGATTAGAAATTTGAATAAAAACAGATTTAAAATTTGAATTTAAAAATTAGAATTAAAAAGCAATCAACCTAAGGAATCAGGATTCATTAATTTATTTCATCATTGGATAAAAAAATAATTATCAATTTGTGATTAACCCCAATCGAATTAAGAATCCTCAAATTCAATTGGAAACCCTCTCTAGACTATCTCCTAGCATTTGGTTGAATACAGTATATCAATTGTGCGATCGCAATAATTTAGATCTGTTCAACTTATGTTCATCGGGTAAATTAATCTGACCATTAAATATAATGATCAATTTTCCCTTATAGAATGCAATCGCATTATTCAGTTTGAATACCTACAATCGCATGATATTCAACCTGAATTGTGAAAAAACAAAATTGATTTTAAAAGTCAAAAACTTATCTTGTGAAACAAATTAATGAACCTTTAACCTTAGATTGATTAAAGGTATTTAGCTTAGCATCACGAAGTTAAACATAATTAAAAATTAAATAGCATAAAAGAAGAAGAAGAAGAAGATGAAAAGAAAGTGCAGAATTTCGTTAAAGAAAACTGAAAACAATTGTTCAATTCCAAAATATAACTGTCGAAGGGTTTCCTAAAGTTTCCCTTGAATAACCCACATTTAGAACGGGTTAGGGTTCCACCACTTCGGCCCATACAAAAATAAAAACTTAATAAAATAAAATAAAACATTAAAACATCGCCTTGGGCCCTAAAGACATTGGGTTCTAATTAATTTACAAATCCAAAGGTCAAAATAAAATTTCAGCAAAACACGTCATCTTGGGCTCAGGTTTCGACCATCTTCCCGTCCGAATTGGGCTTTAGTGGACGAAATAGCGATTGTAGCCCTTCCCGTTTGATACAAAATGCAACAAAAACGAAGTCAATCGGACATCTGTAGAGTGAGATATGACCAAAATATGAAAGTAGTATAAATCTAAAAAATTATTACGAAAATCAATTAAACCCAATTAAAATTTAGAATTCTGATTTGATCCAAAAGACCTTTATTTAATTCAAATAAATCCCAAAAATACCAACCAAGAGTAATAAATAAGTGTAACAAAATAGTTGTTCTCACTTCTCCATCTTCATGCAATCTTCATTTATCTTGAATATTGATCCCATGCTTTTCTCTCTCTTCAAGATATCTTTCATATCTTCTCCAATCTCCATGCAATCTTCAATTATCTTGAATAGTATTTCAAATCAGAATAAATGTTATTTAGAAATCTCAAACAATCAGCTCATTAGTAATTTCAAGACTAAAATATTATCAATTAAATTAACATTAAATTGATTGTAATCATCAAAATATATTTTTAAATCAATTAAACAATTGGGGTATAACAAATATCCAACAACAAGGTCTATGGGTCACTCCTGACGTGCTTTCAATATAATATGTAATAAGGATCAAATCATGCATGTAATTAACCCAAATGTGATTAAAGACATAAGAGTTGTGAGTGATTTGTTTATTTTAATCTCAGTACTACTCTCATATGAAATCCTCACGTTTTTTTAGGAGTTTTGGACCATTTGGAGAGATTACAAGGAAGCGGGAAAAAGAAAAGTTAAAAGAAGGATGTTGGTGCCAAAGTTAACTTTCATCAAAGCTACTAGCGCCATCCTCACTTCATCAGCACCACAGTGGTGCTTATAGCACCCAGTTGCTTCTCCGCGCTAATGGTGCGGGTATGGCGCTCTTACGGCCATAATAATCAAGACTCATGAGTCTTTAAACATATTTCTTGAAAATGATCATTATTTGGTGGCACAAGTAGTGCCATGTTGGAGCTACAAGCGCTATAAACATATTGCTTGAAAATCAAATTTTTGAAACATGCTAATGACAAGGATGTGATTTTAGTAAATATTGATTTATTATTGATTTAAGATCCTTGCGGGATTTTAAAAGATAAGGGCTCTTCAATTATAAAAGCTTGATTTTATAAGAAATTTAAATTTGGTTGATTTGAATAAAGATAAGACCAGAGACTTTAAGAGAATTAAGAGACGAAGATCGAAGCAATTGTGGAGATCAACCATCACTCTTCCTCCATTGATTCATCAAAATTTTCTTATTTTTCTTGTTTTGTTTAAGCTAGTTATGTCTAGCTAATTTTCTTTTTATAGTTAGGAATATGAATCCGATGTGAATCCTTGTTATGATTTAATTTTTTTCAATAATAATCTGCCTCAAATTGTTGTGTTTATTTGTATTTTCTTTTTTAAACTCTTGTATGACCTGATCAATTATACAAGAATAAAGAGGGTTAGGATCCACAATAGACATATAAATATCTTGATCTAGGTAGGGGTAGAACACCAATTCTTGCATGTTCTAGATATAGGCTTGTAGGGATTGTAAACTTGTCTAATTCATTGCGTTTAAGACTTAATGTAAATTGGGTTTCTAAGACATTAGGATTTCAATTAGGTTAAAGGTGTATACTTTTGAAAGGACATACTTTCCATCTTTTCTGATATGATAGAAAAATGCCTTGAGGTATTCACTGATGATTTTTTGTGTTTGGCCCTTCTTTTGATACTTGCTTGGTTAACCTCTCTTGTGTTTTGCAGCGCTGTCAAGAAACTAACTTAGTTTTAAATTGAGAGAAAAATGTCTAATCATGGTAAGGGATGACATAGTTATAGGACACCGAATTCTAGAGACGGGAATAGAAGTTAATAGGCTCAAGTTGATATTAATTGAGAAAGATTTCCCTCCCATTAATGCTAATGATGTTAGAAGTTTTCTTGGACATGTTAGTTTTTACTGGAGGTTCATCAAGGAATTCTCCAAGATTGCTAATGTTAGTATATGGGTGTCCTAGAGACAATATTTTGATTAAATAAAGGACACTATATGTAGAACTTTGTCTGTCGCAAATAAATGAAAGCACTATTTATTCAGTTTCATATTGTGTCTCGATATTATTGTTAATATTATATGAACGAACTGGATAAACCCCTTGGAATAGAACAGGTATCTCTTGAGTATCTGTGATGAGATCACGATCATGAGGATTCAAGGATATTGCATGTCTATTCCTAATTATATGTTCCTTGTCTAGAGACACTGAGTATGGGGATCAGTGATCTCGGGTAAGACTAGTACGACTTATCTACTTGTATATGGATACAAGGTAAAGACCTCATGAGCTGAAGATATGGAGATATCTTAGCTAAAGTCGTGGGTGGACCTATAAGAGTATAGCTCGCACTGAACAAACCCAAAAAGAGACTCTATGAGAAAATCTCACAGATAGTGTCATTAGAGTAATCTCTTTATGTTTGGGTATGTCTTTCCTTATACCAGAAGTTATTACCTAGACTGTGTTCTTGAAGGCATGTTTTGATTGTATGCCTCGTCTGCCTGAAACATGGAGACTCATAGGTATACTGTTGGGCGTGTCCTTAAAGGGCACAGGGCTAGGGTAATAAGATGAAGGAATTCGTCAAATCTCTGTGAGAGATTAGGTTATTTGTAAACCGGAGAAACCAGGATGACGTTTATAGGGACTCGGGAATCTATGCATAGTAATAGAGATCATGAGATGATCTGCCTTTAGAGTCAGTAAATTGAAGATTCCCTATTTCGAATAAAGCTTACCCTAAACCGCATGGGTTGATACATTTCCTTACCCTAGGTTAATGGGAAGATAACCGAGACGAAGGGAAATACATAAGGTAACCAAATATGTGCAATAGGATGATCAAGTCATTAATCTGACTAGTTCTGGGGCAACAAAGCATTGCTAGTGCTATGTGTTGTCATTAATTGGGTTGTGGGCTTGTTGGGCCCAAGCCCAGTTATGTCAGAAGCTAAGTTGGACCTAATGGGTCACACACTAACACCTTGTAGTCATGATGAACTAGCTTTAAAGGTATTGGGCCTAATAATGGTTGTTAGCCCAAGAAGCTGTTTGGAAGCCCACCTAAATGGGTGGATGGTGCATGGAGCTTAGTAATGGGCTTAGATAGTCCAAGCCATTACTAATTAATTTAATTAGTTAAATTAATAATCAAACATTTGAATTTCGAATTTTGATTTGAAATTTGAAATTTGAAATTTGAAATTTGAAATTTGAATTTTGAATTTGGAATTTTGAATTTCGAATTTTGAATTTGAAATTTAAAATTTGAAATTTTGAAATTTTGAATTTGAATGTTTGAACATTTGAATTCAAGTGTTTGAATTCGAATTTGAATTGGCTTTGATAAGTTGTTTCATAACAAAAGGATAAGATAAGATCTTATTGGAACAAATTCCTTGGATCAAGAAGAATCTTTGGAGCATATTTTGGGGCTGTTTGGGGCGCACACATAGGTGATAAAATGTCATCTTGTCACTTAAAACAAAGCTCCAATCAGATTTGGTAGTTGAGAGAATCAGTGGGTGAGTTGGTTCAGATTTTGAATGCAACTACTCAATATATTTGGACCCCTTTTTAGGGCTGAATTATGTGCATTAAAAACATACTATATGATAGTTTATGAATTTAAGTTTGAATTGTTTTGAACTTAGTTTCATGAGGATAAGATTGGAGGTTGTTGGCAAGATTTGTTTTGCAACAACTCCACCTTATCCTCCCCTTATTCATGCGCCACTTTCAATTTATTTGAAAGGATAATTTCATTTTTGAATTATCATTCTCTATTCCCTCCAAGGTGTGCGCACAACAACACTTGTTTCCCCTCCTTAGGGTTTTGAGAAAACCTAGCCTACACTCCTTCATCTCATGCACCATTCTGTAGGGTAGTTCACTACACCTTTCCAAACAGAATACCTAGCCTCCACCACCACTTGTGCGCATAGCAACCCTCACTGTGGTGTTCATCTGGTGACTATCAAGAAGGCGTTCTTGCATCATAGACGAACGGTGGTGTGGATCACCATTAGAGGGTTTGAACTCTTCAAGCCTGACATCTGATCCCTGACTGATCAGGCCAAAACAAGGTAACATCATGTTGTCTTAAAGCATGAACCCATGTGTGCATGTATGTTTCCGCAGTAAAAATTTTATTTTTACACCTCACATGCATCGGCCTTCAAAGGCCAGTTTACTTTCAAGTGGTATCAGAGCCAGGTTTCTTTACCATCGGCGGGTGATGGTACCTTGTTTGTGAAAAGAATTTTTCACGGTCAAAAATCTTTAAAGGGTTAAAGTTTAAATTCTGCATATGGATTTTGAATCACAAATCCTTTAAAGTGTTAAAGTTTTTGTTTTTATGAACATGTAAATTTGATTCTGTGTTCATAAAACATTATGCATCATGGTTTAGTTTCTTTCTTTATGAAAGTCTTAAAAGGAACACCCTTTTTGAAAGGGTAGATTCGGCCATGGAGGGTACTAAGAGTACCTTGAATGTTTTCTTATTTTTCTCCATGAATTGTGTCATGTTTATATGCATGAAGTTTTGTGACAAAATTTATCATATAGTCTACTATATGGTTCGGCCATGAAGGGGTTTGTGGCTACATGCATGGTTTAATTTTGTTTTCTTTAACAAAGAATTAACAAAATTTGAATTAAAATTGTTTTTAAATTCGGCCAACTAGAGAAATTTAAGAATATGAATGTTGATATTATTTTGATGTTTAAATGTTAAATGTCAAAATATATATGAAAATATTATGTGATAATATAATGTTTGTGTTTGCAAGTTTTGAACTTTTCAGGTACAAACAGGAAGGGGATGGTCATGGTGCCTGGATTTGGATTTTTTTGAATTTTTAAATTAATGTGTAATCGCGCATTTTAATTTACAAGTGTATTTGTAATTTAATTTTTGTAATTTTGTCCTCCAAAGATGTTTTGGATTTTCTTTAATTATGTGTAATTAGAGAAATAGGCTAGTGGCGTATAGACGACAAGCAGCCATTGCTTAAAGAAGCAAAATGGACAAAAAGCGCGAGCACCATGACTATCTCAATATAAATTGTTTATATGCATGTATGATTAGAACATCTAGTATGCATGAATTGGGCAAACCGCATTTTGTGTGGTTATTATGTTTGTCCAATAGCGACTAGTGTAAACCGATAGATGTTTGACATAGGTTACGACTAGCATGATAACTTACAACCTGCGTTTGATGAGACCTAATTAACCCTAAAATAAAAGGAACCCTTAAAAGGAATAAATAGTTAAGCGTATGATTACCTCCCACCACCAATGCTACTCAAACCTCTTCTTCTCCACAACTCAGTTGGGACCCACTATTTCGTTGAGCTAGAGTAGTGTTTGAAGTGTAAGACACTTAGGGTGTTGGTTTAATGCTTAACTAAGACATAAGTTGCAGGCACAGCCGGGCTTATGTGCTTAGGGTAATGGTGCCATAATGGTTGCATGAGATGCACCACTAAGTGACAAAGAGTTGTCAACCTAATGTGAAGAGAGGGTATGAGATACTGTTGATAAAGATCAACCCATTATTTAAATTAATCTTGCGGTATCAGACGGAGATTAAAATAAATAATCGCACTCTTAATCCTACTAAGGTAAAATCTAAAAGTAGATTAACCCTAAGTCAAATAGTAAGGGTCATTGACTTAGATAAAATAGTGGGAGGGGCAAATTATTTAAAGTCTTTAATAATTTGCTTTTAACTACATAACCGTATATTAACTAAAATCATATTTACATCTTTTTCAACTTTTAGTATGACTAATCAACTGTCACTACATTCAATTCTCGATACGAATGAACTGACCGGTTCAAATTTTATGGACTGGTATCGTAACTTAAGAATTGTTCTTAAGACCGAAAAGATAGCTTATGTCCTTGACACTGCTTTGCCTATTGCGCCTAAGGAAGGGGAAGATGGGTTCACGGAATTTGATTTCGAAACCCACAAGCAACACATGGATGATAATGTGTTGGCTTGTTGCATCATGCTGGCATCCATGTCGCCTGAACTGCGTAAACAACACGAGCATATGGATGCCCCCTCTATTATCATGCATCCCAAAGAGTTGTATGATATTAAAGGCAGACATGAGAGGTATGAGACCTTTAGGGAATTGTTCCTGTGCAAGATGACTGAAGGCATGTGTTTTAACCGCCATGTACTGAAGATGATGGCACTCATTGAGAAGCTAGAGGGTCTAGGGTTCACAATGGATGCTGAATTAATTAATGACTTAGTTCTATCATCACTTCCTCCTTCTTTCAGTGAATTCATAATGGATTACAACATGCATGGGATGCTTGTGAGCTTGCCAGAGTTGTTAAGGATGTTAACGACTGCTGAAATGTCTATCAAGAAGGATGAGACACAAGCTCTTATGATTGGTGGGCCTGAAAGGGCCATGGGTAAGGGCAAGGAGCCTGCAAAAGGCAACTCCCTTAAGCCCAAAGTAAAACCCAATAAGAAAAAGGGCAAAAAGAAAGGTAAGGGAGCACCCAAGGACAAAATCGATGCTGTGTGCTTCCATTGTGGCAAATATGGCCATTGGAAAGGAATTGTCCAGACTACCTGAAGAGTGTGAAGGAGCATGGTGATGCTTCAACCTCAGGTATTCACATGATTGAGATAAATTGTTCTTATGCTAATCCGACTTCATAAGGTATTGGATACCGGTTATGGTTCTTATAATCTGCAATGTGTTGCAGGTGCTTAGAAGCCTAAAAGATTGGAGAAGAACGAGGTGGACCCCGCGCAGGTGATGAAGCAAGAGTTGCTGCTCATACTGGTGGAGATATCGACCTCATTAGCCTACGGGCACCTTATTGCATTTGAATAATTGCCTTTATGTTCCCGGCATTTCTAGAAATATTATTTCTTGTTTAGAACAAGATGGTTTTGCTTTAACTATTAAAGATGGTACATTTTCTATCATTTTGAATGATATTGTTTTGGTACGCTTCTTTAATTAATGGCTTGTATGTTTTGGAAATGGGAACTAAAGTGCTCAATGTAGATGTGAAATGACCTAGGAGAGATAATCAATCATATCTTTGGCACTATAGACTAGGGCACATAAATGAAACAAGATTGTCTAGGATGCATAGAGATGGATACTTGGACTCCAAGGATTTGGAGTCCTATGGACAGTATGAATCTTGTCTAGCTGGGAAAATGATTTGTCAATGCCCAAAGGGCTTGAGATTCATAGGGCTAGTGAGTTATTAGAACTCATTCACTGTGATGTATGTGGCCCAATGTATATCGTGGCTAGAGGAGGAAACTCCTATTTTATTTACTGATGAAGTAGAGAAACGACGTGGCAAGATGGATAAGTCATTGCGATCAGATCGTGATGGTGAAAATCTGAGCCATGAGTTTCAGGATTATCAAAGAGAAAATGGAATTCTCTCGCAATTTACTGCACTTAACACACCACACCAAAACGGTGTCAGGAGAAACAGGACTGTGTTAGACATGGTTAGGTCTATAATGAGTTAGACTCAACTTCCAAAATTGTTTTGGGGATATCCCTTAGACATAGCGACATAACCTTCTAAATAGGGTACCATCTAAATCTGTTCAGACCACACCATATGAGATATGGAGTGGTAAGAGACCCAACCTGAGTTACCTCAGGGTATGGGGATCGCCAGCTTATGTCAAAGCGTTGACATCAGACAAGCTTAGTGCTAAGAGTACTAAATGTCTATTTGTGGGGTATCCCAATGTTCTAAGGGATACTGGTTTTACTCCAGATGCTGAGTTCCTTGAGAAGAATTGGATCTCTCAAGGAGGCAGTGAGAGTAAGATTGATCTTGAAGAAGTGCAAGATCCACAAAAACAGATTGAGGAACCCGAGTCTGCTTCGCAGGCGATGTTCTCCAATGAAGAAGTGATATGCGATCAGCATATAAGGAATTCTAAGACAAAAAGAGGAAGAATGTGACTTAAACTGATGCAAGAAAAAGCAAAATCATTGTTAATTTGTCAAATATCTGAATCTGAGGTTATATACTGATTTTATGTTGATTTCACAGGAGAAATGCACAAATTGGAGTTGAAAAAGACAAAGCAAAACCAGAGGTTCATGCTACGAGCGTGGGAATGGCGCTTATAGTGTGAAGGAGTCATTTTGGACAGAAGCCACCGCGCTTGCAGCGCCGGAAGAAAAAAATTGGCAGAGGCTACCGCGCTACTAGCGTGGCAACCGCGCTATCAGCACCATACCTTCAAGAACTCCCACGCCCACAGCGTGGGCGACGCGGACATTTGATATTTTAAATCATAAACAAGATTTGAAAAGGAGAGCTCCATTAGGTTAAAGGCTATATAAATAGAGAGTGAACCCTAAAACAAGGAAGACTGGAGGCAACAAGGAGAACACAGAGGCAGAGCTCAGGGCAAGATCGAAATTCTTCATCTCACATTTTTTGATCATCATCCTACATCTTCTTTTCCATCTTTTGTTTTGCCAGACATGAATATGTCTGACTAGTACTCTTTATTATAGTTAGGGTCACAAACCTTATGTGAACCCTTGTTACAATGGATTGATATGATTTCTCTTGTTTATGTAAAATTCTTTATCATTACCTTGTGCGTATTTGATATTTTCTTTATTAGGCATGATCAATCTGATAAGTTGAAAATAGTTTGAGGGTTAGAACCCTAGATAGGGATATTGGGGTTTCTGGTCTCGAAAGGGGGTAAGATAACGATTAGTGTGCATACTATGAATAGATGTATGTTAATTGTGGATGTTTGAATTATCACGTTTACTGCTTAATTCTCATGAAGGGTTACTAAGGGATTAGAATTCTCATGAGGGTTAAAGGGTTGAATCACCAAGGGATTGGGATTTAGCTAATTATTTCAAAATGATAATTATCCGAGTTTTTACATAACTAAGTGGTTTTAGATCAATCCAAAGTGTCAAGCGGGGATTATATGGTGAGTGCATCCTAACTACAATTCCTTTCTCATATTTTCACAAAATTCTCATTGATACCTTATTTTTGTCATCAAATTATAGAAAAATTCACAAAAACAAGTCTTTTAATTTCATTGTTATGCAATTTAAATTAGGATTATTCATCATCCAATCGATTTGTCCAAATTAAGGGGACTGGTTACAGTGGTACTTGTCTTACAATCCCTGTGGAGACGATAATCTACTCACTACTTTATTACTTGTGCGATCGGTACACTTGTCGGGAAGCATCAAGAAGTAAACACATAACTACGTAGATCTACGAGGGTCATCCATCCACCTGAGAGGTACGGGTTTGTGATTGAGAATCAGTAAACTGTTGAGGATGATGAACCAAGTAACTATGAGGAGGCGGTCAAAGATGTTGACTCCTCTAGATGGCTTGAAGCCATGGAATCTGAAATGGATTCGATGTATCAGAACAAGGTATGGACCTTGGTTCTTAAACCACAAGGAATAGTTCCTATCGGTAATAAATGGGTCTTTAAAAGAAAGACTGATGCAGATGGCAACATTCAGACCTACAAAGCTAGGTTGGTGGCGAAAGGGTATCGTCAAAGACAAGGAGTTGACTATGATGAAACTTTCTCACCAGTTGCCATGATCAAATCTATTAGGATCTTGCTTGCAATAGCAGCATACCACGACTATGAAATTTGGCAAATGGATGTCAAGACCGCCTTCTTGAAAGGGTTCTTGAATGAGGAAGTGTACGTGACACAACCTGAAGGCTTTGAAATCAAAGATCAAGAGCATATGGTATGCAAACTACAAAGGTCAATATATGGGCTAAAGCAAGCATAAAGGAGTTGGAATATACGTTTTGATGAAGTCGTTAAGAGTAACGGTTTTATCAAGAACGAGGATGAACCTTGTGTTTACAGGAAGGTTAGTGGGAGTAATGTCGTCTTCCTAGTGCTTTATGTAGATGACATATTGCTAATAGGAAATGACATCCCCACATTAAAAACAACGAAAGAGTGGCTTTCAGAAAACTTTACCATGAAGGATTTGGGAGAGGCAGCCTTTATACTTGGTATAAAGATCTATAGAAATAGATCCAAGAGGTTGCTGGGTTTATCTCAATCCACGTACGTTGACAAGATGCTAAAGAGGTTTAGCATGGAAAGGTCGAAAAGGGGTTTTCTTCCTGTCAGTCATGGGGTACACCTATCAAGGGCTATGTGTCCTAAGTCACAGCCTGAGAAGGATCGCATGAGTGGAATTCCATACGCTTCGACTATTGGATCCATCATGTATGCCATGATATGTACGAGACCAGATGTCTCATATGCTTTAAGCATTACGAGCAGATACCAGTCAGACCCTGGAGAGGGTCACTGGACGGCAGTCAAAACCATCCTTAAATACTTAAGAAGAACTAAGGATGCGTTTCTGGTCCATGGTGGGGTTAATGAGCTAACAGTGAAAGGGTTCACTGAAGCCAGCTTTCAAAGTGACAAAAATGACATTAAGTCACAATCAGTGTTCGTATTCACCTTAAATGGTGGGGCAGTATATTGGAAGAGTTCCAAGCAGGATACTAAAGAAGATTTAACAACAAAAGCTGAATACATAGCTGCTTCAGAAGCGGCTTAGGAGGCTGGATCAAGGAAGTTCATTTCTGAACGAAGGGTGGTTCCAAGCGTGGATGTGCCCATACAGTTGCTTTGCGACAACACTGGAGCCATTACGCAGTCAATGGAACCTAGGTCTCATTAAAGATCTAAACATGTGCTCCGCAAATATCACCTGATTAGATTAATCAATGATAAAATGGATGTAAAGAAGAATTATATTCCCACAGACGATAACCTGGCCGATTCTCTGACAAAGGCTGTTTCACAGAGAAAACATAATAGTGATTATGAGGCTTTAGATATACGACTTAGGTCTTATTGGCTCTAGGCCAAGTGGGAGCTTGTTAGTATATGGGTGTCCTAGAGACAATCTTTTGATTAAATAAAGGACACTAGATGTAGAACATTGTCTGTCACAAATAAATGAAAGCACTATTTATTCAGTTTCATATTGTGTCTCGATATTATTGTTAATATTATATGAACGAACTGGATAAACCCCTTGGAATAGAACAGGTATCTCTTGAGTATCTGTGATAAGATCACGATCATGAGGATTCAAGGATATTGCATGTCTATTCCTAATCATATGTTCCTAGTCTAGAGACACTCAGTATCGGGATCAGTGATCTCGGGTAAGACTAGTACGACTTATCTACTTGTATATGGATACAAGGTAAAGACCTCATGAGCTGCAGATATGGAGATATCTTAGCTAAATTCGTGGGTGGACCTATAAGAGTATAGCTCGCACTGAACAGACCCAAAAAGAGACTCTATGAGGAAATATCACAGATAGTGTCATTAGAGTAATCTCTTTATGTTTGGGTATGTTTTTCCTTAGACCATAAGTTATTACCTAGACTGTGTTTTTCAAGGCATGTTTTGATTGTATGCCTCGTCTGCCTGAAACATGGAGACTCATAGCTATACTGTTGGGCGTGTCCTTAAAAAGCACAGGGCTAGGGTAATAAGCTAAAGGAGTTCGTCAAATCTCTGTGAGAGATTAGGTTATCTGCAAATTGGAGAAATCGGGATGACGTTTACAGGGACTCAGGAATCTATGCATAGTAAAAGAGATCATAAGATGATCGGCCTTTAGAGTCATTAAATTGAAGATTCCCTATTTCGAATAAAGCTTACCCTAAACCGTAGGAGTTGATACATTTCCTTACCCTATGTTAATGGGAAGATAACCGAGACGAAGGGAAATACATACGGTAACCAAATATGTGCAATAGGATGATCAAGTCATTAATCTGACTAGTTCTGGGGCAACAAAGCATTGCTAGTGCTCTGTGTTATCATTAATTGGGTTGTGGGTTTGTTGGGCCCAAGCCCAGTTATGTCAAAAGCTAAGTTGGACCTAATGGGTCACACACTAACACCTTGTAGTCATGATCAACTAGCTTTAAAGATATTGGGCCTAATAATGGTTGTTAACCCAAGAAGCTGTTTGGAAGCCCACCTAAATGGGTGGATGGTGCATGGAGCTTAGTAATGGGCTTGGATAGTCCAAGCCATTACTAATTAATTTAATTAGTTAAATTAATAATCAAACATTTGAATTTCGAATTTTGAATTTGAAATTTGAAGTTTAAAATTTGAATTTTGAATTTTGAAATTTGAATTTTGAATTTTTGAATTTTGAATATTGATTTTGAATGTTTGAACATTTGAATTCAAGTGTTTGAATTCGAATTTGAATTGGCTTTGAAAAGTTGTTTCATAACAAAATGATAAGATAAGATCTTATTGGAACAAATTCCTCGGATCAAGAAGAATCTTTGGAGCATATTTTGGGGCTGTTTGGGGCGCACACTTAGGTGATAAGAATGTCATCTTTTCACTTAAACTAAAGCTCCAATCAGATTTGGTAGTTGAGAGAATCAATGGATGAGTTAGTTCAAATTTTGAATGCAACTACTCAATATATTTGGACCCCTTTTTAGGGCTGAATTATGCGCATGAAAAACATACTATATGATAGTTCATGAATTTAAGTTTGAATTGTTTTGAACTTAGTTTCATGAGGATAAGATTGGAGGTTGTTGGCAAGATTTGTTTTGCAACAACTCCACCTTATCCTCCCCTTATTCATGCGCCACTTTCAATTTATTTGAAAGGATAATCTCATTTTTGAATTATCATTCTCTCTTCCCTCCAAGGTGTGCGCACAACAACACTTGTTTCCTCTCCTTAGGGTTTTGAGAAAACCTAGCCTACAATCCTTCATCTCATGCACCATTCTGTAGGGTAGTTCACTACACCTTTCCAAACAGTATACCTAGCCTCCACCTTCACCACTTGTGCGCATAGCAAGCCTCTCTGTGGTGTTCATCTAGTGGCTTTCAAGAAGACGTTATTGCATCATAGACGAACGGTGGTGTGGATCACCATTAGAGGGTTTGAACCCTTCAAGCCTGACATCTGATCTCCCTGACTGATCAGGCCAAAACAAGGTAACAT
Source organism: Gastrolobium villosum (assembly GCA_032173675.1). Classification (NCBI taxonomy): domain Eukaryota; kingdom Viridiplantae; phylum Streptophyta; class Magnoliopsida; order Fabales; family Fabaceae; genus Gastrolobium; species Gastrolobium villosum. The sequence goes on along the minus strand of JAVKPL010012510.1, from coordinate 16,940 downwards.
CATGTTGTCTTAAAGCATGAACCCATGTGTGCATGTATGTTTCCGCAGTAAAATTTTTGTTTTTACACTTTACATGCATCGGCCTTCAAAGGCCAGTTTACTTTCAGCTAAGCCATTGAGCCAACTTTTGGTAAAGGATGATGATTTTATATTTGATGGTGCTTCTTTAACTGCTTTTAATGTTTTAAAGGAGAAGCTAACCATCGCACCTCTTCTGACAGCACCCGATTAGAATCTTCCATTCGAGCTCATGTGCGTTGCAAGAGACTATGCCATTAGAGCAGTTCTCGGTCAACATAAGGATAAATTTTTACATGTCATATGTTATGCTAGTAAGGTCTTAAAGGAGGCACAGGTTAATTATGCTACCACTGAAAAAGAGATGTTTGTGGTAGTTTATGAATTAGATAAGTTTTGGTCTTAACTAATTAGTTCCAGAGTTATTGTGTTTGCTAACCACACTGCTTTAAAGTATCTTATAACTAAGCATGATGCAAAGTAATGCCTGCTGTGTTGGATGCTTTTTTTCCAGGAATTTGAGCTGAAAATTCAGGACAAGAAACGAATGGAGAACCTAGTAGCTGATCTTTTATCCTGAATTCAAGCTAAAGAGTTACAAGATGGACCTAAGGTAGAGATACCTGATGCGTTTCTAGATGAACAAGTGATGGAAGTCCTCATCGGACCATGGTTTGCAAACTTTGCTAATTACAGAGTCGTTGGAGCGATTCCAGAATATTTAACTTGGTAGTAAAAGAATAAGTTATTGTACGATGCAAAACGGTACATATGGGATGAGCCATTCCTCTACTTTACATGTTCTGATGGAATACTTAGAAGGTACATATCTGAGGAAGAGATGGCACAAATATTATGGAATTGTCATGGCTCGGACTACAGAAGACACTTTGCTGGGAGGACTGCGCAGAAGGACTTGCAGAGTGGATTTTACTAGACCACCCTACTCAAGGATACGCGAGAGTTTATGGATATCTTCACCAAATTCGGAGTACCAAGGGCCACCATTAATGACGGACGATCTCACTTCTGCAACAAGCAATTTGAAAGCTTGCTCACAAAGTATGGATTTACACATAAGGTGGCTACACCTTATCATCCTTAGACAAGTGGGCAAGTAGAGATTTTCAACCGGGAGCTTAAGCAAATCCTAGAGAAAATCATGGGCAATTCGAGGAAAGACTAAGTTAAGAAGCTCGATGATGCAACTTGGGCATACCATACAGCCATCAAGACTCCCATAGGTATGTAACCATTTCAGCTGGCATATAATAATCTTTGTCATCTCCCTGTTGAATTTAGACTATGTGGGCAACAAAACTTTTGAATTTAGATTTGAAAAATCCTAATGAGAAAAGATTGTTGCAATTATATGATGTTGATGAGTTTATGTTGGCTGCATAAGAGAATGCTAGAATTTACAAGGAGAAGACAAAAAAAATGGCAAGGACTTTGAGCTGGGACAACAAGTATTGCTATACAACTCTCATATGAGATTGTTCCTAGGTAAGCTCAAGTCCCGCTAGTCGAGACTCTTCGTTATCAAACATGTATTTCCTTATGGTACTGTTCAAATTTTTTCCATTGATACTAATGATCCTTTTAAGGTCAATGGGTACAGATATAAGCTATATCATGGAGGAAAAGTTGACAGGGATAACAAATTTGTCCTTCTTGCTTCGCCTAAATATTAAGCTATTCACGTCAGGCTCGTGACATAAAACAAGCGCTAATTAGAAGGCAACCCAATAGATATTTATTACTTCATATCATTTTATTAAATTTCATTGTAGGTTTGTTTTTTCGGCTTTATTGAGAGATTGTGTTTTCATGCAACAGTCTAACAGAAACAATATTTTTCTCACTGATGGCGGCAGAACAGTCTAACAATATTAAGAGGTTCCAATTCTTACTGTTTTAAGGTGCTATTATCTTTTTTACAAATAAATTATTTTCTTCTTTATCTTTCATAGAAAAATATTAAGATTAAAATTTTGGATATCCCAAATAAAATATTACTTAACACTAAAAAAAAATTGACTCGCAAGTTGACTGACGTGCCATACTTTAACTCACCTTAATACATGTTGGGGTTGGCCAGTTGAAAATTTTAAGCCAACCCATTAAAATAGATGGGTTAAATGAAGTGAAATACTCCTGTTGTGTCAACTCGAATTCCGTGCTTTTATTTTTCTTATTTTTTTTATTTTCATGAGCTTGCGGGCCCATAAAATCCTCTCTCTATTGGAAATTTTCAACCTCTCCTATGATAGCAGAGGTGTTAAGCCCTTAAATGAATCAACCTGTCTATTTTCTAAAACTTAGGAGGAATAAATAATGGAAAAAATATCTATCATTTAAAATATGGTCCTTTTAGAAGAATGTAATGTATTTTTTAAAAGGCTTTAATGTTTCTAAAGTGAATATAGATAAGTTATCTACATTCACTCTCAAAACGATGTCGTTTTGGATTGAAAAACTAAAAAAGTATAATGAAAAAAACTATTATAACCCTAAAATAAATTATAATTACAAAAATACTTTGATTTCTGCCTCAAAACACATCGTTTTGATCTCAACATAGATAAATTATTTACATTCAGAAAAAACGAACCGTTTTTTAAATTACAAACTTTTTCTTCCACTCTCTCCCTTTCATAATTTGTTTCTTTATCTCTCTTAAAAAGATATAAATGTGTTTTTCCCATAAATAATTAAGTTTACCACTTATAGGTAAGTGTATATTAGTAGGAATAAAACTTACATGAAGGTATTAGAGTTAATAAATATTTACTCTGCTCAAGGGTGATATTGGTCATTATACATTAGCTAGTATAGTTTGTTATTTTGCTGATCTGTAATCTTTTCTTTGCGAAGTTTGTTAGAGTTTGTTTTCCTCTTTTCACAGATAGGTTACCCTTGCAGTTGTTATGCGGTTGTTAGATTCCTTTTGGCTGTATATATTATGCCTTTGTATTGTATTTCGAATGAACGAGAATGATCTCCATTTTACCATTTCTTATTTGTAATATGGTATCAAGAGCACTGTGGATGCTTTCCTGCTTTCGCTGATACCCTTCTGCCATGGCCAAGGGTTCGACTAACAAGTCAACCACTGCTAGAAGTTCGTCACCTGTTGAGGATACCTCTAGTCCATATTATCTACATAGTGTTGACCATCCTGGTCTAGTGCTTGTCACTCATCTTCTCAATGGAACCAACTACCACACTTGGAGTAGGGCCATGTTTATGGCACATACTGCCAAAAATAAAGCTCAGTTCGTTGATGGCACCATTCCTCAACCTGAATCGGATGATTTGCTGCTTTCTTACTGGACTCGATGCAACAGTATGGTGATTTCTTGGTTACTAAATTCCGTGGTGCGTGAGATTGCTGACAGCCTTCGCTACACACCTTCTGCTGCAAGTATATGGCTCGATCTTAAGGAACGTTTCCAACAGGGAAATGGGCCACGTATTTTTCAGCTGAAATCTCAGATTGCTACACTGGTTCAAGGTTCTCTTGATGTTAATTCCTATTATACACGTCTGAAAATTCTCTGGGATGAATTGAAGGAGTTTGAACTAGTTCCCAGTTGTCTTTGTGGTGGTATGAAACCATGGAACTTGTTTCGTGAACAGGAACGATCATTACAATTTCTCATAGGTCTGAATGATTCTTTCGCTTCTACCCGAGCACAGATCCTTTTAATGGAACCTCTGCCCTCTCTTGGCAAGTTTTTTGCTCTGGTTGTTCAAGAGGAGCGTCAACGACATATTCAAACCAATTTCCATTCCAATGATTTTACAGTGAATGTCTCTCAAGGAAATGCTTCGATCTTAAATGGTTCTCAGACAAACCCCTCGATCGTGAATGCTTCTCAAGCAAATTCAGGCAACTTCAGGCAGCCTTCACAACGACCTTACTGCACCCATTGTAACATGAATGGACATACCTTTGAAAAATGCTTTCAAATCCATGGGTACCCACCCGGTTTCAAGGGCAAACGGTCTCCACCTGGATCGCATCCAGCCCATAATTCCACAGCCCTTGTGTCCACTGATGGGCGTACTAATTCTATTGGGTCGTCCAGCCCAAATCCTTCTTTGAGCCCAAACCAAATATCTCAATTGCTGGCTCTTCTTCACTCTTCTTCATCACCGTCTTCCAAATCATCTTCCCCGTCACAGCCTTCTGTTGACCCTGGATCTGGCAATTTTGCTTCTGTGTCCTCCGTTGCTCATGTGTCAGGTGAGTCATATAGTCTTTCTTCTTCTTCTTGGATCTTGGACACAGGGGTAACACATCATGTTTGTTGTGACCTGATTTTCTTCCATTCATCTCGTCCCCTTCATAGTTTCTGTGTCAATCTACCGAATGGCACATCTATTCCTGTTACTCGTATAGGATCGGTCCATCTATCACCTATTCTGATTCTCTCGAATGTTTTATTTGTTCCTGATTTCCAATACAATCTCTTATCTGTGAGTTCTTTGACATCTTATTTTGCCCTTAATGTTTCCTTCTCTTCTTCATCTTGTGTTCTACAGGATCCTACCACGGGGCACAAGATTGGGACTGCTGAGCGTAAAGGGAATTTATATGTGCTACATGCACTACCTGCTGGTGATACAGCTCATGCTTTATCTGTTGATCTTTGTTCGCTTTGGCATCGTCGTCTTAGTCACCCTTCCTTTCCTCGCTTACAGTTCTTAAAAAATATTATAGGATTGTCTTCTCTCTCAGATACGTCTGATTCTTGTCATGTTTGTCCCTTGTCCAAATAGAGGCGCTTGCCTTTTATTTCAAATAATAATATTTCTAATTTTCCTTTTGAGTTGCTTCATCTGGATATTTGGGGCCCCTTTTCAACTATTTATGTTGATGGATTTCGTTTTATCTTGACCATTGTTAATGATTGCAGCAGGTATACTTGGGTATATTTTCTTCATGCTAAGTCTGATGTTTTGTGCATTTTTCCAGAATTTTGTGCCATGATAGGTACTCAATTTGGGACCACCATTAAGAGTATACGTTCAGATAATGCTCCTGAGTTTAACTTCACAGAGTTTTTCAAACAAAAGGGAATTGTTTATCAACATTCTTGTGTAGACCGACCCCAACAAAATGCAGTTGTGGAACGCAAGCATCAACATTTACTGAATGTTGCTCGATCCTTGTTCTTCCAATCCAATGTTCCATTAAATTACTGGAATGATTGTGTACTCACAGCTACCTATTTGATTAACAGGTTGCCCACTGCACTCCTAGCTGATAAGTCTCCTTTTGAAGTCTTGATGGGTAAACCGCCTTCTTACACTCACCTTCGGACGTTTGGCTGTCTCTGTTTTGCTTCAACACTGCCTCGTGATCGCCATAAGTTTTCTTCAAGAGCTATACCAGGGGTTTTTCTTGGATATCCTCCAGGACATAAGGCTTATAAGGTTCTTGACATGGCCACAAACAGAGTCTTTATCTCAAGAGATGTTGTTTTTCATGAAACAGAATTCCCATTTAAACACTTACCATCTCCCACTGATCCTTTCTCTGATTCGGTTTTTCCTGCTCATACATACCCTTCACCTCCCTTGAAATCCTCCACTCGCACAATTCAACCTCTTTCTTACCTTAGGGACTACCTTTGTTCTTCAGTCAGATCAGATCGTCCTTACCCGTTGCATACTGTTTTATCCAAATCACATTTGTCTCCTTCCTATGATGCTTACCTAAATTCGGTTACTATGCATCCAGAACCCTCTTTGTAAGAACCCGCACCGTTAATTAAGGTAATTAGTAAATCAATTATGATAATTAGGAAATAATTCCATAATTGACACTAATAATTATTAATGGGCTTAGATAATTATACTGAGTGAGTAAAAATGCTGAAAGTCGCTTTTCGGAAGAAAAGCGCAGATACCGGTTCTGCTACTCGGTATAAATGCGTACCGGAAAAGTATCCCGGAAAATTATAACGAATGCATGATAATTACTAGAATATTATGTAGGACTTGTAAAACAAGTTTCAAGTCAAAATAACGTAATCTGATGCCAGAACTGATACTGGCTATGGAAAAGCGCGTACCGGAAAGGTGCTCCGAAAAATAAAATAAAAATATGACAAATCTTAGAAAAATGCGTAGGTCTAGATTCCAAAGTTTGGGATCAAGATCTTTTACTTTGCTATTAAGGCTAATACTGCGCGTGTGTGGCCTTGTGCCTATAAATAGCCACATTAAGGCACAAAACCCTAGGCCATATTATTTCCTACGTGGGTTTTGGTGGCTGAAGGGGGGTGGCTACTGTTCATTGCTTCTCCTTCACCATTTCTTGAGCCTTGGACCAATTCTTCCTTGATTCTTCCTCTCTTCTTCTTACAAACACTTAGTAGGGTGGGTTGTGAGGGTGTGAGGTGGTGCTTGCTGCACACTCAGCCACTGTTGAGTGAATCCTTGAGGGCTGGTTGAAGTGTTGAGTTGTGTGAGTGGGAGTTGTGAGTGTTTCCTTGGTGGTGGAGGCTCCAAGAAGCAACCTTTGGGTAGGAAGATCAAGTCTTGTGCACCATTTTCGTGCACCTTTGTTTGGCCTGAGTTGAGGAACCTTGGGAGAGCTCCAAGAGCACACCTTGCTCTGTTTTGAGCTTTGGTAAGTTTCCTACACCTTTGATCTTAAGTTTTAATGCTTAAAGTTGATGTCTTGGCATGTAAAAGGTTAAAATGAAGTAACCAACACCTAAGTGAACTTGTATATGCTTAAAAATGGATCCTTTAACGTGTACATGTGTTAAAAGTGGGGTCTTTGGACTGGATATCCACGAAATGCAGAAACTGCATTCTGTCGTGAGATATCCGGATATTTGTCGAACAGATATCCGGATATCGATATCCGGATATGGTATCCGGATATTGATATCCGGATATGGGACCTGTGTATCCGGATATGTTATATCCGGATATGGTCAGTGTGATATCCGGATATGACATATCCGGATATGTCCCTTCTGATATCCGGATATCCTGGGTTCTCACAGAACAGTAGCCGTGCTGTGTGAACAGTAAGCTAATGGGTGTGTGTGGACCCTAGATTAAGGAAGTTGAACTTCTGTAATTAATGAACTAAGTCAGAATCATATGATTAAGGGCTTATGGCTTTGTTGGAAGCCTTAAGACGTAAAACGTAAAGGAAAGGCGTAGTCTTTAAGTTATATGCTTGTGGTGCATTAATATTGATGTATTATTGGTCCATATCAGATTGTGATAAAGCTGTTTTTGGACTTGTGAGTGGTTGGACTCTTGGCTTGGATAGCTAGCTTGCAAGGTAAGCTTTCGTGTCCTCGGTTTAGCCATTTTGTTGTTCCACCATGTCCCATGGGGATGGGTTTATGCATGCTGTGTTACATGCTTTAATGTTTTGGAAATGCTGTTGAGCTATTTATATGCAATGAGCTTTTATGAGATGCATGTGGTGTCCACATATACGGTAAGCCTGAGTATGTAGTACATACAAGATGGTGAGGCTGTGGGTTAGGTGCAGGTAGCGTCCATGTACTCATGTAGGTATAGACGTATTCCTACATTTCTCTGGCCAGTAGATTTGATAAACACACATGGCATGATTAATTGCTGCATCGCATAGTTTTGGAACTTATATTGTAAATACAGTTTTTGAACTTATATTACACATGTAAGTGAGCTTGGGGTGGAAACTCCTTGAGGACCCCTTGTCTTACTGAGATTTCTTGTTAGAGATCTCACCCCACGTTTGGGGACGCTTATTTCAGGATCAGGTAATGTTGAGGGCTCAGGTGGCAGGAGGCCAGAGCTGAGTTGATATGATGATATGTTGTCATGCTGGATTGACTGCTGTTATGTTTTCCGCTTTGTTTGAGTTATTATGTTGAGACTGTTATTGGGCATTGTTTCCTTATTTGGTGAGCATGGGGTTTGTCCATGCCACATGGTTTGACTATTGTCTTTTAATTTGATGTTGTAATTAAAGTATCAGGATTTTGACCCAGGCTACGTGTTGTAGTCCTGTGGCCTTAGATACTCACTTATTATTATATATGAGGTATTCTAGTTAGTTGTCTTGCAATTTACATACAGGCAGTATTTTATTAAATTGATTAAGTAATCAAGTTGGCTAAGGTTAATGACGTCATAATTGAATTAGAGAAAAAGTTATTCCGCATTTTAATTAAGCATGGCTTAATACGATAGTATGTTAACAATCCGGGTTAACACGGGCTGTTACACTCTTCCTTTCATGAGGCTGTAAAAGTACCTTCCTGGCGAGCTGCTATGCAATTAGAAATTGCAGCTTTGGAGGATAACAAGACCTGGTCCCTAGTTCCCTTACCTCTTGGGAAGAAACCCATTGGTTGTAAATGGGTGTACAAAGTTAAGCTCAATGCTGATGGTTCTTTGGAACGTTACAAAGCCCGTTTGGTTGCTCAAGGGTTCACTCAACAAAAAGGTATAGATTACTTTGATACTTTCTCACCAGTAGCCAAGATTTCTTCTGTTCGAATGCTTTTAGCTTTGTCTGCTGTTAAGGGGTGGTCTCTCACTCATTTGGACATCAACAATGCCTTTTTGCATGGTGACCTTACCGAGGAGGTATATATGCTTCCTCCTCCTGGATATCACCATGAGGGGGAGTCTCTACCTAATCTTGTTTGCAAACTGCACAAATCATTATATGGCCTTAAACAGGCATCAAGGCAGTGGTACATCAAGCTTTCTAATGTTTTATTTGATAATGGTTATCTGCAATCAAAAGCTGATTCTTCTCTTTTTATTAAGACACATGAGGATTCTTTCTTGGCAGTTTTAATCTATGTAGATGACATAGTCATACCTAGCAATAATGATGTGTTGGTTCAGTCCTTGAAAATTCTCTTGAGTAGCTATTTTAAGCTTAAAGATCTTGGTGATTTGAGATGCTTCCTTGGGATTGAAATAACTCGATCATCTAAGGGAATCAGTATTTGTCAACGTGGTTATGCTTTACAAATCCTATCAGATGCAGGATTAACTGGCTGTAAGCCCAAAACTACACCAATGGAAACAAATTTGAAATTATCTCAAGAGGAGGGAGACCTACTTGATGATCCTTTGGTTTATAGAAGATTAATTGGTAGATTATTATATCTAACCATCACAAGGCCTGACTTATGTTATGCAGTGAATAGTCTTAGTCAGTTCTTAGATCATCCTCGGGTTCCTCATTTACAGGCAGTTCATAGAATACTTCATTATGTTAAAGGAACCATTGGTCAAGGATTATTATACCCATGTGCAGGAGAACTGAAATTAAAAGCCTTCTCAGATTCAGATTGGGCATCTTGTGTAGATACCAGAAGATCTGTGACTGGCTTCTGTTGTTCTTAGGTGATTCTCTCATCAGTTGGAAGTCGAAGAAGCAACCAACTGTCTCCAGATCTTCAATAGAAGCAGAATATAGAGCAATGGCAAATGTGACCTGTGAATTGGTTTGGCTACGCAAAATTTTGTCAGACTTTGGTATTCTGCGCCCAGAACCTGCATTGATGTTCTGTGACAATCAGGCAGCCTTATATATTGCAGAAGATTCTGTTTTCCATGAGAGAACAAAACACATCGAGATAGATTGTCACCTAGTGAGAGAAAATATCTTGAATGGAGAAGTGAAAGCTTTGCATATTCCTTCACAATCTCAGTTGGCAGACTTACTTACCAAGCCTTTATTTCCAACTCAGTTTGCACTTTTATTAAGCAAGATGGGAGTACTTAATATCCATATTCCATCTTGAGGAGGAGTATTAGAGTTAATAAATATTTATTCTGCTCAAGGGTGATATTGGTCATTATACATTAGCTAGTCTAATTTGTTATTTTGCTGATCTGTGATCTTTTCTTTGCAAAGTTTGTTAGAGTTTGTTTTCCACTTTTCACGGATAGGTTACCCTTGCGGTTGTTAGATTCCTTTTGGCTGTATATATTGTGCCTTTATATTGCATTTCTAATGAACGAGAATGATCTCCATTTTACCATTTCTTATTTGTAATAGAAGGTATCATGAATAATATTTTCTCGAATACAGACTTCAATTACCATTTTCGTTTCCCTGTTTTTTTCTTCTCTCTGATACTGCTTGCATCATCTTTGCTGCCTTAATTATTTGAATTATCCATTCGAACCAAAAAGCCTAAAGAAATTAAACATTAAAATTGATGCGGGCTAGAGATATGCCATGAGCCCTAAGCCAAAATAAGAATTCAAAAGAAAGAAATAAAATAGGGTAAAACAAAATGGAGCTTCGGAGACGCTCCTGAATTTGAAAACGAAAGGGCAAGTCATGGCCCTGACTCCAACAAACAATGCTTACAACCTGTTTGATATAATGTCTGAACCACGGAATGCCTCGTGCTTATTCCTAGGCCATTTGTTCTCGCTGTTGCTCGCTCTCTTCTACTTGTCATTATCCTCTATTTGCTTTTTTTGGGAATTATTCGGCCAATCTAGAGATTTTGCGCTACTAGTTTGATCTTTGAAATTGTTTGCCTTATAAGGAAGTGATAAATCATCTGCTTGAGTTTTTGTGGGGATATTTTGTAGTAATTTGTTGACTGTTTGATTTTGAGAATTATGGCATCATGTCTATGGTTTGGTTTGATGAAATTTCAATTCTAACTTGTTTGAAATCCTCCGGACATGGATTTTGATTGAACTTTCCTTAAACATGATGCAATCATTTTATTGATTTGCATTTAACTATTAATGGAGGACTTTACACCGACCACAATCAATTTGGGATAAAAATGTTGTTGTTGTTGATGTTAATGTATTGACGGAGGACTTTAGGGACTGAGATGGTCATTTTTTAACTATTAAGCCTTATATTCCAATAAGTTGTATTTGTATCTCACTGTGTGTTCATTTCAATGATTATGGTATTCAGGTTTTAAGGTGGAAATAATGTGGTTAGTCCTTTTGTTCAGGATGTCCACACAGATGTTGTGCCCTGATGGACACACTAAATACAAACTTGTAGGGCTTCCTCTACCCAAGGCTTTTCTAGTATTTATCAATTTAGTCTGTTGTTAACTGCATTTACTTGGTTGAATGTATTAAACGAGTTATTTTTCTCTGTATTTCTAATTACTTAACGGTTAGTATTGCCAACTTGTTTGCTCATTATGTCTCTGATTATATAAAGGTCTTGGTTGGCCCAAGTTTGTAGTTAAATCGTTTAGGGTGACACACAGAGTCAGAAGAATTTTGTGAGGACAGGGACTCCTTCAGTGGCTTGGTCCTGTGGTCTTTTTCTTATCTCTTCTTGCAGGTGCCTCCATTGTCCACGTTATCTATAAACCTAATCTTGTAAGCTTTTCCCACTAACTCTTTCATGGCCTTCTCTTTAGCAGCTTTTTGATTCAGTGTTATGAGTTAAATGTGCAGGTATATATGTGTGATTTATTTGTTGTAAGTTGGAATTTTGAATGCTTCATATTTGTTATATAACATATAGGGAGTTTTATGTACCTAATTGAAACCTATATCATTTGAAATATCATTATTAACTCTCAAAAACAAACAAAACACTGTTTGGTTGAAAATACATATTGGAGGAGGATTACGTTCAAGATGATAACTGGATCTAAGATCTTTATCAAGTGAATTGACAAAACTGTAAAGAATTTATCGATAAGTTGGTCAAAATGAATAAACTTAAAAAAAAAAGAAAAATTAATAGAAGTTGTAATTTTTTTCCTGTTTTCTTCTATGTAAAATGCATAGGTTCCAAATATAACTTATCAAAAATTAAATTGTGCAAATACCACATGCAAAGGAATTTCAATAAAAAAATATTAAATCTTCCCTACCTCCGTTAGGATGAGTCTCAATTAAATTAGTACTTGACAAAGTTCATTTAGGGTGAACTTGTCTCTTCTATAAACTAAGTAAATGTATATCTACTCTTGAATTTAATTAGTTGAAACTATAATCCTTACTTTTTCACTTTTAAAACAACATTTTCATTAGAGCCTTGCCAAGTTTCTATGGAGATTGCTTTATCCAAAGACAAATCAATATTGAGGCCACTTTATTTCAATTTAGCTTACCCACCCTCCTTTTCCCAAAACTAATCTTGTACCTCCTTTATTAGATATAATGTAACAAAATAATAACTCTGGTTCTCAATATCTTTTTTCTCGTTTGCTTTTGTGTGGGGAGTGGGGACCAAAGGAAAAATGTTTAAATATCAGTTTAACTTCTAAAAGCAGAGTGACTAAAATATAGTACAGACAGCTACTGATTGAAATATAGTAATATACAACTTCAAACGCATCAACGACATAAGCCCAATATACAGAAACTTGCACAAATTCATCTTCACATTTTTACACTCATAAAACATCCCGAGAGACACAAGCTATATTTTTTACAACAAATCAATGTCTATTTTTTAAGAACCATAGGATGATCTTTTTCTACAATCACCCACTATACACCCTAAGACGACTTGTGATCCTCTCTCTGCATATGGGACAGTTAGTTAACCTGGATCCACAATCTCTGCAAGTCTGCGTTCCAAAATATTATTAAAAGTTAACAACAATAAAAACTAACAACTCTAAGGGAAATGAGACAATGAAGTTAATGAGACTAGCTCACCATGTGCCCACATCCAAAGGCCAAATCCTTTCCATTGGTCAGACAAATAGGGCAGACCTACATAATTCGATTGGTTATGGCACAAAAAAAGTCATCAAGCAACTTCAAAGTTGACAGAAAAATAAAATCTTGTTCCATCAATAATGGGCCTTTTCACCATAGTGACAGAAAAATCAAATCTTGTTCTATCAATAATGCAGCCACATAAAGGTACTAGTGTTCAAGTTGAGCATGAAAAAGGTGCACGACTTATGGCACATGTTACATGGTAGGCGCACATGCGCAAGTTGTGCACCTCCCTTATGCACGTTTGACTTGAACGCATACACTCTGATACGCATCTCACTTCATAATTTTGATAAAATATTTGTATTTTGAATCATTCTGATAAAATATTTTCCTTTTCAGATCAAATGGATCCAAAGGCCTCAATAATACTATAGTAATTAGTAATAGCAATGTTTATATAGCATTTCTTATACTTATTAAGTTGGTAGTTGTTGTAGGTTTGTTTTTCTCTACCCTGTATACTGGTATTCCAAAAAAAAAACAAATCTATGTGTTCTCTTGTACCCAGATCAACATATTAAACAGTGATAAAGGACAAAAGGGCAAATCTCTAACCACAAAGCTCCCCCAAGAGTAGGGGTGGGGGTAAAGTGTAAGCACTCTTATCCTTACTTCTTTGCAAAGAAAATGATTCCGAAACTCGAACCCATAACCTTTCAGTCATATAAGAAATAATCTTACCGCTATTCTAAGGCTTGCTCTCTACATACTAAACAGTGATAAAGGAGATAATTTACTGAAGCACTCCAGGTTTCAGTTATACATACCGCTTGGTTTTGCTCATCTACTGTGGATGCTGGCGTATTGCTTGGTACACGAGCTGGTGGAGCAGCCCGAGAATAAGGAATAGGAGGAGGTTTTGGAATTATTCTCTTTGCTCTTCCTGTTACACGTCTGTTGTCCAAAGACAGAAGAAAATGTTAATCATAAACCATCAAATTCTACCAAATAGTCACTTGAAAGACAACCATTGTTTCAAGGAAAGTTATAATCAGAATGAATCAAAAGTACATTATAACTCTTCACTTTTCAGTTTTCAATTTTCATCTAGTAAAACTTAAGATTAATGCATAAGGATCATACCCAAGTATTCCAGATTCCATGGTTGCTTTATATTGGAATGGGATTTCCATGAGAGCAGCCAAAGCAAAAGCTGCTTCTTTCTCAGAGGGGCTTGTGTTTTTAGACATAATGCCAGTAAAATTAACAAACTGCACAACAGGGGAAATATGCTTCAATGTGTCAAAGTGATGCAAAAGAATACAAATAGGTTATGCCGCTCAATTTTCTGATACTATTGCTATACCTGAAAATTGTCAAAATCACGGGCTGGTAACTTGTCATCAAACTTTTTCATGTCATCCCAAGGTCCATCACCAACTCCAACCAGAACTATCGCAAGCGGGTATGCACTGGTATCAGAAATTAAGAAATACAAAATTGATATCAATGTTACTAACCAGATGCATGTTCTTATAAAAATTAAAAAAGAAAAAAAGAAAAAAAAAAAAGAGAAACATTGGGAACAAGACAATGATACTTCTGTTGCAGCTGAGGTTAGCTTCCATTTTTTTGCTCAAACTATAATATTATCAATTAGCTATATCTACCTTGCATCAACGATAGCTTTGATTGTCTTTTCTTCTTGAGGACTGAGTTCTCCATCTTCGGTGTTCACACTTCTTGTAACCTTAAAGCCAAACAAATTTTTATAAATAAGATTTGAGAAACATGCATATGCACATAAAAAAAAAAAATCATTCCCCGTTAAACCCGACTAACGAGTGTGAGGTGGAGGAAATCCTTGTACGCTGCCTTATCTTTGCATAATTACAAAGGGGCTGTTTCCTGGATTCGAACCCATAACCTTTCAGTCATGAAGGAACAGTTTTACCACTGCTCATATACATATGCACATGTAGTGGTAAAATTTTATACCTGTCCATCTGCAATGAGCACTAACACGTGGAACTGGCCACGACTTTTCTCAACTATGTCTATTGCAGCCTCAATCACCGGAGCATAAGAAGTTGGTCCTTCAAACAAAATGCGATTACTCCTTCAGCCATGAATCTTAAGCAAAAGACTACAAGCATACATAGATGTTTTTCAACAAAAAGCAGTATTCATCTAAAGATTATAGTATATTAGGGGTATGCATGGTTTAGTTCGTTTTCTTTTTTATACCGGACCGGAAAAGTAGTTCGATTTAGGCAAACCAAACCGGTTTTAAAAAGTGGTTTAGTACTTAAACCAGTTCGGAGAAAATAGTTCAATTCTTAAACCGATTCGAAAAAATATAGTGCAATTTGATTTTGTTTGCGCTTCAGTTTGGTTTATTCAATTGTTTTATACTCCTAAGAATGTGTATGGTTTGGTTTAGTTCGGGTTTTAGTCCGAACCGAACCGAATTGGTAAAGTGATTTCGTTCTTGAACCAAATCATTTTTGAAAACTGGTTTAGTTCTTGAACCAGTTCAAAAAGATGTGGTTTTTTTTTTATTCAATTAGGATCAGTTCATTGTTCAATTTGGTTGATTTGGTTTTTTTGCATACCCCTACACAGTTGAACACACTGATTGCAATATGAACAACACTATATAAAAAAGTAAAGATGAAAAAATGACCTGAAAGTTTCAAGTTTGGAACTATTTTTTGGTAGCAAGACAGAACTTCCTCAAAGCCATGGCAAGGTGAATGATCACTGTTAAAGCTGAACACTTCTTGATCATGGGTGGTAGCTGTATAATGATAAAAGTTGAGCCAGATGTTAAATTGGAGAAACTATTAACTTTCTTTTATAGATATTCTGTTTTAAGGATTAGGCCTTACCATCACCAAAGCCAAAACATGGAATCAAGTTGTCATCATCAAAGGGAGCCAAAGTCTTGCCAATGATAGATATAGCCTTCTCATAAGGGTTAGGAGTATCTCCAATCGCATGCAGGCTTCTATTATTGAATGAGATTTTGCCTTTAATAAAAACATGGATGCATTGGCTTCATAGATGAACAGTAAGAAAGAAATCATTCCAAAAAAAAAATTTATAACCAAAACCCATATTTTACAGTCAAGCCAGAAACCATCTATGTCCAACTTTAGCTATTCATGGCATCTTATATAGGTTGCAATGGACCATGAAATCACTCGGTTAAATTTTGTTGAAATACTACAAACTTACCAGTCCATTCATTGCTCTTTGTGAAATCAATTCCAAGGATCAGATTTGATGATTCTAAACCTTCTTTCCTCAAGGCCGCTGTAACCTGTATAAGGAAAAAAGTACAATGAAAAATTCAAGAAATGCACATTGCCAATAGCTTACAATATATTGATTGCTACTATTTTTAGAACTCTGATTTGCTTAGTGGGGGGAAAAAAATATCAGAGTTCATCTAGCAGTGATTGGAAGAATCATTGTCATTGTAAGAAATTTTCCAATAGGAGATTATTATTGAAATGGATACACAATGTTTTTCTCTTCTTTTTTTCCCCTCTTAGTTGAACTTTTACATACTTCCCAAACAGAAGTCTTCTTGTATTCAAACACTTTCAAGATATGCTTCAACTAAGATTATTAGGAGGAATCTAAATGTTTTATTCCAGATATTTAAAGCCTAATAGTCCTTTAGGCGTTTTCTTGAAAATAGTATCTAAAATGTATCCAAATTACTTATTAGTAAAGAGATATAATATAACTCGGCACAAAGTAGAACCAAAATAAAAAAAATAAGTCTATGTTATATTCAAGCCGCAAGTTCAAAGGATTCTTGCATGAGGGGGTTTGTTAAAAAGATATAATATAAAAAATCATTGATGGGTTTTCACTTAATAACTTGAGCTTTTAGGTTAGATGGTTGTTTTACATGGTGTTATCATGAATTCGATCATGATCGCCTTCTTAAATATTGTAGAGTTTCTTAGTACAAGTCTACCATTCAAGTCCAATGAACCCTTGTATGAGGGGCTTGTTAAAGAAATATAAGAATTATTAAAAAATCCTCACTCGATGCCTTAAGCTTATAAGTGAAATAGTTATTTACATCATTGATAAAAGTTATAGAGCGGAAGATCTGTTCGAAAAGGTTCAACAGAGCCACCAATTCTCAGGTTCCTCTTTCAATCCAATTATGGACAATTTCTTTCAGAACTCGAAGAACATCACCACCACTAGTTGCTCTATTTCAGTGCCCT
>JAVKPL010012509.1:0-60609 GCA_032173675.1 Gastrolobium villosum | reverse complement strand
TTAATCTTAGGAGGGTACATATGTAGGCATGTGAATTTAATCTTAGGAGTAATGTGAGTGTGTGTTAGAAGGCATTAGTGTTTGGTTGTGGGCTAGTGTGTGTGTGTGGACTAGTTAATATTGGACTTGGGTGATTGGATCTTTTGGTGTATGGTCAATGGCCCAAGGATGGCCTTTGAACCTACCTTGTTTTAGCCCAAGGTTGTAACCACTTATCCTCCTTAAAGCCTAGTCCAACAAGGCTGCCTTGTGCAGCAAGGAACACTACTTGGCTAGTTGTCTTTCCCCTTCATTCTTGCGCACAAGGGAGAGTAATTAGGACCTTAATAAGCTGCCACTTTCCCTTACTAAACCGCCACCTCACCTTGCTTATGCATAACTTGATTTTAATTTTATTGCATGGTAGACACATGTGCAATTTAGCATGTTTTTAGGCTGCATACTCATCCATTTAGGCGCACATGGGAGGGTCTGTGGGTTCAGATTTTTCTTATGACACCAAAACTGCATAACTTGTTGACTTGGATAACCACTTACACCCCCCATCATGAGACTGCATTGTGCAGATTTTTGGTAAGCTTTTGCAGCCCTTCATGAGTCAAATCCCCTCCTCCTTCCACATGCATCATTAGTGAGATTTTGGGACTGCATTCTCATCATTTTTGCGCAGAGGACAGCTCCAAAAATCAGAATCCTTGGCTGCCACAAAGCTCTCTTGCTTGTGGACTTAGTGAACCTCCCTCACACCTCACCTTGTGCGCATGGTTTAGCTTTTTATGCAGAAATTTTCTGACTTAGGACAGCCCAAAATGAGTGTTAGACTGCCACAAAATCTGCACTCATAGAACACCTCTTTTCCTCTCATGATTTGCGCACCAAGGACTGCATCAATGCAGATTTTTGGCTGCCACCAAGTGGAATTGCTTGTTGACTTAGTGAACCTTTTGCTTGTGCACTTGATGCACCTCTTCCACCCCACTTCATACGCATAATTTGGTCAATGGTGCAGAAAATTTCTCTGACTTTGGGCAGCCCCAAATCTGATCATATCACCCCTCACTCTTTGCATGTAAATAGAGTAAAGTAGAAGCAAACCTTGCTTGTTTCAGCCTTATATGCAGCCCCACACTCTCAAAGAAATCTGAATTTTTCATGATAGTTAATCATGGCAATTTTCCCTCACTTTCCCTATATATGTGCGCATGGAGAGGGGGCTGGCTTCATGTGCAAGTGCAGCCAACTCCTCTCCTCCTCCTCACTCCCTCTAGCCGCACCAACAAGTCACCTTGGAGCAAGAAGACTTTGCCAAGCCAACTCCCTCCTTCCCTCACCTCAACCTTGACCATACACCTAGCTAGTGCAAGCCTTGTTCCTCACCTTGTTGCGCATAGGACCTCTTAGGAAGTGTGGACTTGTGGTGTAGTGAAGCTAGAAGGTGGTGTGTGATTCTTGACTTTGAAGGGTGTGCTACAAGAGGTAAGCCTTGAGCTTAGGACATTTTCTTTATGTAACCATGTATGTGTGTGTTACGGTTAAGGAGGGTAGGTTGAGGGGAGCTCCATCATGGAGTAAAGACTTTGTAGCAATATAATTGAGTGTTGTTGTATCTTGGGTTTACCTTGGTTAGGTTAGTTGTTTACTGCAGTCCGTTTGTTAGGCGGTTGAAGTTGTTAGGCGGTTGAGGGTGAGTTAGCAAGTTAGTTGCATTTCCTTGCTAACATGTGTTTGTATATAAACAAGACACATTTCTTCATGTGTTATTACTTGAATAATAACCATTCAGTTCCTTCCTTTCTCTGTGTTCATTCTTAAGAGTGTAAAGCTCTTAACATTGGTGCTTTCATTTCTTCTACTCTCCGGTTGCATCATGCGGCTTCAAGAGGTGGCTGAGGAACTTGGTTCCTTTCAACAGCGCATCGACAGGACCTTGGAGGAGATTCAACACAAGTTCAACGATCATCAGTCTCAGTTCTTAGCCCTAAATACTCAATTACAGCAGATACATGCAGTGGTTGTTGGGGGCGGAAATCATTCAGAGGATCATGCTCAAGATCGCGCGCAACATGGTTCTTCAAACAATGATACTGTTGGTGGATCACATGCAAGGTACGATCCGAATGATCCACGGAACATCATGCGTTCTGTTAAAATGGAACTTCCTTCGTTTATGGGGACAGACCCAGTGGGGTGGATTTTTCGCACGGAGTTATATTTTGGTTTGCACCAGATTCCTGAGTCCTTGAAGGTTCGTCTAGCGGGCATGAAGATGGATGGCATGGCTGGGCCTTGGTTTCAATGGTTGTTCAATGGGGGTACCATACATTCGTGGGATCAATTGAAGCTTGCTGTCAAGCAACGTTTCGGAGGAACGGCATACACTGATCTTCGTGGAGTGTTATCCAAGTTGTGTCAGATGGGAGCGCTTAATGAGTACATTAGGGATTTTGAAGCATTGATCAACCAAGTAACCGACTTTTCAGATGAAGTTTTGATGAGTTTCTATGTTTCTGGGTTACAACCAGATTTAAAAAGAGCTATTCAGCTTCATACTCCAACCTCTCTCCATCAGGCTATGCAATTGTCCATCACTTATGAGGCTCATTTTGCTGATTTGCGGGGTTCTTTCTCTTCTTTTCACAGTAAGAAATATGTTCCTAAACCTATTTCTATTGTGGAACAAACCAATCCTGCTACTTCCATTAAACCAGCATTGCCTAGTGTACCTAATTTTCCAGCCTTGCCTTCTAATGTTCCTGTCAAGAGAGTATCTCAAGAATTTCTACAGAAGCGCAGAGATTTAGGTCTTTGTTATACTTGTGATGACAAATGGACTTCCAAACATCGTTGCAAGGCTAAGATGTTAATGTTGATGGGGGAATGCGATGAGTGGGATGCTGTTGTGGATGAGCAAATAGTTTGGCAACCTGATCAATCCATGCCAGAAATTCAGGATGCTGCCCTTCATTCTATGGCAGGGGACCTCAATCCTAGAGCATTGGAGTTTCAAATTCTCTTGGGAAAGAGGTTAGTTTCTATTCTTATAGACTCAGGCAGCACTCATAATTTTGTGCAGCGAAACAATGCTGAAGAAATGGGATTTCCCATGATTAAAATTCCTAGGATGAGAGTATTCCTTGGTAATGGGGAATTTCTCATTTGTGAAAGGAAATGTCCAGCAGTTCCTTTGGAAATACAGGGTCAAGTTTTTGTGGTGGATTTATGGGTGATTGAATTGTCCAACCTTGGAGTTATTTTGGGAATCCTCTGGCTCAGTTCTTTAGGCAAGGTGGTCCATGATTATTGCGATATGTCAATGGAATTTTCTTGGAATCACCACAGGGTTATCTTGTATGGTGCTAAGAAACAGTTGACACCTAAACCGATTGATGGTGCTTGTTCCTACTTATCAACATCCCTACCTGCCCAATCTGCTGATGCAATGCTACCTGAGTTTCTGAAGTTACAGAATCAAGTGCCTGTTGAGGTGTGGAATATTTTGGTAAGGTATCAATCTGTTTTCCAGTTGCCACAAGGTCTTCCTCCTTCTCGAGATTGTGACCATGCCATTCATTTGATTGAAGGAGCTAAACCAGTGAGTGTGAAACCTTACAGATATGCTCACCATCAAAAAACTGAAATTGAGAAATAGGTAGCAGACCTACTGGTTTCGGGATTCATCAAGGAAAGTCATAGTCCTTTTTCTTCTCCTGTGCTGTTGGTTAGGAAGCAAGACAATTCTTGGCGGCTGTGTATCGATTATAGGGCCTTGAACAACATAACTATAAAGGATTGTTTTCCAATTCCCACCATTGATGAGCTACTAGATGAATTGAGGGGTGCTGAATATTTTTCCAAACTGGATCTAAGGAGTGGCTACCATCAAATTCGGTTAGTTCCTCAAGATACACCTAAGACGGCATTTCGCACCCATGAAGGACATTATGAGTTTTTGGTGTTGCCATTTGGTCTAACCAATGCACCATCTACTTTTCAATCAGCCATGAATCAAATGTTTAAACCATATTTGAGGAAGTTCATTATAGTCTTCTTTGATGACATTTTGATTTATAGTCCTTCTTTTTTGGATCACTTGAATCATTTACAAGTGACCTTGGATTGCTTACACCAGAACCAATTTATGGTCAAGCTGAGCAAATGTGGGTTTGCTTTGACAGAAATTGATTACTTGGGCCACATAGTGTCTAGGGAGGGTGTTAAGGCTGATCCCAAAAAGATTTCAGCCATGCTTCTGTGGCCACAGCCGAAAAATGTTAAGCAACTTAGGGGTTTCATTGGACTCACAGGATATTATAGAAGATTTATTCAACACTATGCAGCTTTGGCAACACCTCTTACTGACCTTTTAAAAGCTGATTCGTTTACTTGGAATGACAGTGCTCAAGAAGCTTTCTGCATTTTAAAGAAAGCCATGACTTCCACTCCTATTTTGGCACTACCTGACTTTACTTTGCCTTTCATTATCGAGACAGATGCCTCATCTACTGGCATTGGAGCAGTATTGATTCAACACAATAATCCAATTGCCTTCTTTAGCAAAAAGCTTGGAGTTAGAATGAGACTAGCTTCTACATATGTAAGGGAACTTTATGCTGTGACAGAAGCTGTTAAAAAATGGAGACATTATTTGTTGGGGTCCAAATTCATCATTAAGACTGATCACAGAAGTCTGAAAGAATTATTGTCTCAAACCATTCAAAACTTGGAACAACAAAAGTATATGTGTAAGTTGATGGGTTATGATTTCACTATTGAATACAAATCAGGCATTTCGAATATTGTTGCTGATTCATTATCTCGAAGGCATGAAGAAGAGGAGGATACAGGTACCACTTTGTCCTTAGTGTCTCAGGTTTCATTTGATGTGGTCAATAAAATTAAAGAGTAAAATAGTACAGATCCTAATCTGTTAGCATTTCACTTAAAAATTTCAAAAGGGGAGCACATTGATTCCCACATTACAGAAAGGGGAGGAATTCTGTATCATAAACACAGATTTTTGTTGGGATCCAAATCTCAATTGTGCCAAATGTTGATCCATGAAGCTCATGCCACACCAGTTGGAGGCCATGCTGGCATTACAAGGACCTTATTGCGTTTGTCTGCTTCTTTTTATTGGACCCATATGAGGAAGGATGTCACCACTTTTGTAAAGCAATGCTCAGTTTGCCAATTCATTAAAACAACCACCACACCTCCTTATGGTTTGCTTCAACCCTTACCTATACCTGAGGGAGTCTTTGAGGATTTGAGCATGGATTTCATTACAGGTTTGCCTCTTTCTAAAGGGTTTTCTGTCATTTTAGTGGTTGTGGATTGATTAACCAAATTTGCTCACTTTGGGGCCTTAACTCACCCGTATACAGCAGCTAAAGTGGCTTCTTTATTTTGTGATATGGTTGTCAAGTTGCATGGGATCCCAAAAACAATAGTGTCTGATCGGGATAGCATTTTTCTCAGTCACTTATGGTCCTTACTCTTCAAACACAGTGGCACCACACTTCGCACTAGCACTTCATACCATCCCCAATCAGATGGACAAACTGAAGTCACCAACCGTTACTTGGAGCAGTATATCAGGGCTTTTTGTCATGATGAAAACCATAGATGGTCCTTTTATTTGAGTTGGGCAGAATTACATTACAATACTGTTGTACACTCTTCCATTGGGATATCACCTTTTCAAGCCTTGTATGGCAAACTACCTACCATGATCCCTCATTATCCACAAGGATCAGTGCGGGTGGAAGCTGTAGATGTCACCCTTTCTCACAGGAATGAGCTCATGTCTAGTTTGAGGAAACATTTAAAAGATGCGCAAAACAGGATGAAAATCCAGGCTGACAGGCATAGGAAGGATATTTCCTTGAATGTTGGTGACTTGGTATTGGTTAAGCTCCAACCATATCGTCAGATTTCGTTGGCAAAGAAATCTAACCAAAAATTAGCCAAGAGATACTTTGGTCCATTTCCAATTTCCAGGGTGTTAAGTCCAGTTTCTTATCAGTTACAACTACCTGAGGGCTGCAAGATCCATCCATCCTTTCATGTTTCTGTGTTAAAGCCGTTTCGAGGAGTTCACAAGGATCTGATTCCTACTTTTCCCATTATTGCTCATGACAACCTCCCTGTTCAACAGCCTGCAGCTGTGCTGTTGTCTCGGTCCATCAACACCAAATCCGGTCCGAAACGCCAATGGTTGGTACAATGGTCTGATGCCTTGCCTGAAGATTCTACATGGGAAGATGAAACAGACCTGATACTGCAGTATCCAGACATGCACCTTGAGGACAAGGTTCCTTTGCAAGCAGGGACGAATGTTACGGTTAAGGAGGTTAGGTTGAGGGGGGCTCCATTATGGAGTAAAGACTTTGTAGCAATGTAATTGAGTGTTGTTTGTATCTTGGGTTTACCTTGGTTAGGTTAGTTGTTTACTGCAGTCCGTTTGTTAGGCGGTTGAGGGTGAGTTAGCAAGTTAGTTGCATTTCCTTGCTAACAGGTGTTTGTATATAAACAAGACACATTTCTTCATGTGTTATTACTTGAGTAATAACCATTCAGTTCCTTTCTTTCTCTGTGTTCATTCTTAAGAGTGTAACAAAATATGTAACTTTATTTACCTCCATTCATCCGATTACTTTAAGTAACAATTTTTATTTTCTTCTGTTGCTTTATTTGTCTCGTTAATAATAATGTTTGAGGAAAAAAAAATTGTTTTATCTTGAAGTTTTTAATACCTTTTTGGAGATTTCTCTGTTAGTTCATATCAAGTCGAACTGAATTTGACCATAATAAGTTAATATTAATAAAACTCTCTCTACCAAATTTTCAACACAACATTGTACCCATGACTCAAATTTGAGGTTACTGGTTAAAGTAGAATAATCCCTTGATCCATATGCTTGGTCGTAAATGGATATGCCCTGAGGAAAAATTGAAACTATTATGTACCTATTAAATTATAAAAATTTAACCCATTTTATTTGTAATTTAATATTGGTTTGTACAACATAATTAATTTGTAGTTACTTACTTCTATTAAATATTAGAGTAATAAATCTTTATGAATAATAGATTAAAATTAAGTCAATTGTTTTGTTGAAAAAATAATTTATCATTTTTTTTGGTGAAAAAATATTTATCATTTTAAATAATATAAGTTTATGTCATTCTAAATGAAACAATCATATTTTAATGCATATTTATTGATTTTTTTACCTTCTCTCTCACCTACAATACTCTCTTTTTCTTTTTTCTTTCAATTTTGTGGAGAAAAAAAGAATATAAAAAATCAATAAATATGCACCAAAAACGATCATTTCCCTTAAAATAACATGTCCATTAAAAAGACATATTTTTTCCTTATTTTATATAAAGGAATTTTATAACCATTATGAGATTTCAAAATTTTATTACGCTAATGAAAATCTGTTTTTATATTGCAAGTGCAAGCATTGCTGTTCAATGGATTTCATTTCTAATACTTGCCAAGAACAATCTCAGCTCCTTTGCTTTCTCCCTGTGTTCAGGTGACATGTCATTTTCTGAATCACTAAAATTAATCACTTCAATATGGTCACTTGATTGCTGACATTTTGAGGAAGAATGGGATTGCTTAGGTGGTAAAGGGCTGACAAGATCTATGACCACATTTTTATCTACAATGGAGACAGCCTCATTGCTAGATATGTTGTTAATATTCTGAACCAACCCATTATGTTCTGTGTCATTTGGAATCAACAGATTAGCTTCAGCCACAGCAGTTGTTAATATCCTTCTTGAAGAATCAGAAGTATCGAGGTTGGCTTGGTCTTCCAGATTATTATCAAACAACAAATTCTGAAGTTTAAGATCAAGCTCAGTCACAGATAACATAGTTTCCTTCTTCTTTGGTCTTCTTTTCTGAATATTTTGTTTCTTCCGTTGATCTTTCTTCTCCTCAAACTCCACAATCTTCTCAGGACAGGCACTGTAGATGTTTCATGATGATAATATTAATGTCACATGACAAACTTCAATTTCAGTGCTCCGGTTCGCCCCGTTTAGATGACAAACTTCAATGTAAAATTTACTGAAACTTCTTTGGGTGCAGAACAGGAAGTACATTCTCAGGGCCATAGTATTTTCAAAATATAGCATGGAAGATTAGCTTCTTAACCATTATTGCTCAAGAAGTTCAACAACAAACACTTTGAGGGAAGCTTAAATACTTAGAAAATTTTAATGAACAGGAATGTTTATTCTTATTTAGATAATAATTGGCACTACAAAAATCAAAATATAGATTTCTATCCTAACCTACGCTTCTATCAGAAAGGCACTCTAAGCAAAATGTTATCTTATCCAGCCACCAGCCTTAATGAAGTTAGAGTTGTTTAAATAGATATTTGGCATAGATGCAGCAATAAACTTTGTATTACAGCCCTAGTTGTATGCAAAAATCAGCAAAATATACATTTGATAAGAATCACATAAATTGCAATGCCTTTCTGTCATTTAGGGAATAAACTATAATTTGGATTACCTTTCTAAAAGATCTGCAGGTACTATTGAAGTTTCAAGTCCATCCATTTCTTCCCAAGAAACCTCATAGCATTCTCTACCTTGAACTCTTCGGCTCTTGATGATTTCTGACACAGGACACTTCACGGGGATCTGTAATAGGATATATTATATGAAATAAGAGGGATACATCTTTGTTAAAAAAATAAGGAGCCCATACATACAATTCATGTTCACTAATATGATAAAAAAGGTATTAGAGAAACTGTATGAATGACAGGTTAACCCTGGTTTATAGATGATATAATGAATGTGGTAAAAAGTAATGACTACAAATCAATGATCATCCAGCCAATTTTACAAATTACCAAATTCTGAAACTCTGCTACCTACTTACATTACTTAATGAAATGGACAGCTCTGATAATGAACAAGTGAAAGTGAACGTCAGTTATTCAAATGTGATGGGATTCTAAGCATGAGCAGTACCTCATGTAAAGGAAGGTTCAATCCGACTTCAGAAGAAGTTAACCGCAAATTTGCAAATCGTCGTAAATCTCTTTCAGCTATACTTGGAAGGATATACCCATCTATTTCATGAAATGTCAATCAGCTTCACAAAATAACCCCCAAAATTGCAGCCGAGAACTAGCACAGCACAATTTTATATTTCAAACTTCTAAGAATTCTGAGTTAGATAAGGATTAGATATAAACACTACAATTTGTTACATTAAGAACCTGTTTTCTCTGAAGTCCACTGAAAGAATTCAGCACATATCTGCTGGAGTTTAATACGTTGAAATGGATATTGAGCAAGAACCCTACAGGGATGAGTCAAACTTTGAGTAGCTGATAACAATAGTGTACAATTTATGATCCATATCTAATTCCTCAGACTACACAAAATATAAAATTCCAATTACAAATCTCAGAAGTTAAATTTCAGCTAAACGCTTGGTATATGTAACTGCTTCAGACGGACTTTATATCAGTTTTCAGAAGCTCTGACAGGACTCCATATTCCATTCTATGATATATGTCTGAATCCTGGAGAATAAGCTTTACCACCACTCTCTATTAAACCCCGACTAGCGAAGGTGGGGTAAAAAGCAATCCTTGTATACAATCTTACTATTAAATATTTACTAAAAGGCTGTTTTCGGATTCAAACCCATGACACCACTACTCCATACTCCCCTCTTGGAAAGTAAGCTTTACCACCTTAAAAAAATATTTTGAAGTTTTTTTTATTTGAATCTACAACAAATCTCCTCCCAATCAAATGTTTATGCCAACAACACATCAACAGTAAGATAACCAAGTTACCCAGTTCTGATGGATAGTCGAGCAGTTGTCTGTTATTAGATAGCCTTACTTTGAGTAGCTGGCCGTATTTTGTATGACTATGTTTAGTATTCATTTTGGGGTAATAATGTCTGACTCGTATGTTGTATATTGCCTGTATATGTTTTGAGAGACTAGCACGTGATACAGGGATAGTTGAGCAGTTGTCTGTTATTAGATAGCCTTATTTTGAGTAGCTGGCCATATTTTGTATGACTACGTTCAGTATTCATTTTGTGGTAATAATGTCCGGCTTGGCTCACATTCAGTAAGTTCATTTTGCAAAAAGTAGGTAATATTTGAACTGGGTCGGCCCTTTTAATGTCTGACCCGTATGTTGTATATGGCCTGTATATGTTTTGAGAGACTAGCATGTCATGATGTTTGTATGTTTGAAGTCTCATGCATATATGCATGCATTCATTCATTCAGTTAGATGCATGTGTTCGTAAAATGTATATAATATGATATGTCGAGATGATAGAATGTGTAGTGGCATGGAGCCAATAGGGATTGAGCCCATGGATGGGTTTTGTGTCCTCTGATGTACGAATTATGTATGCATGTTCTGTATTGGACTTTTCTGATTGGCAAGGATTGTTTAAAGATTGGGATTTATTCCCTGGACGGTCCAATTTACAGAGAAGATGTTATCCGTTTGATTCTGTCAGGGTTGATACTTGTTATCATACCTTGATAGTCTTGGACAATTGTTTATGGTTACAAGATTGATAAGTTAGTAAAAGGAGAAAGGAAAAAGTTAACTCACAAAGTTAGGTAGGTTAACGGTGAGACTTTTAAGTACAACTTCCACTTTTGCATGTTAATTATGCTACGCTTTAGTACCATATGTATGTTAACTAACCGGCTCGAGACCGGGATGTTATAGTCATCATAGGCGTGGGAAAAAAATCACCAGAATATTGTATATAGTATGACAAACATTAAAATCCATCAAAACTAAAAGTCTTGACCCCACCTTGATATTACTTTATGGTACACATGCAACAAAGGAACTGGAAACAATGGACTAAATGAAGATAAAGCTACCTCTGCACCATATCTGAATCTGCTGCGTGGCATTTTGGCTTCATGTAAGCACTAATCACTTGCACAATGTTATCATCCCTCTGTAAATTATTCCCACCTCCTGCATGAATACCAATACTGATAAATTTCTTGACAAGAATCCTTAAAAACAATTTAAAACTTCTTCTTTGTTAAAATATTAAGAGCACTGTCATATACTTCGGACATTTAAATAGTCTCTAAATTTTCTGAATTTAAAGTTTATCTATAGTACAATTTTCAGTTGCATGCAAATGATTACGACTAAATCTACTGAAAAAAATTTCTTGACAAAAGTAACAGTTGTATAACAGTAAGCTAATGGAATTAGAATGTAATATAGATGATATACCTTTTCTTCTTTTCACCCATCCAAGTCCTTCAGAAGTAATTTTTTTAAGAACAAATTTGTCCCCAATTGATTTAATTATCTGACAAGCTGACTCCTTCAACCATAAAAAAATATTGCAAAAACATAAGCATCCATATAACATGTAATCTTCAGCTCTGGTAAACAACAAAGGGTATTTTTACCAAAAAAAAAAAAACAAAACACAAGAAAGGGTAAAAAGCCAAAAAGGAGGTAATATGACCATGAAGGAAAGCATGCAGGACATACCGGACCCAGACCATGAACTCCTGACCTCTATTGAAAATAAGGAACAATCATCTAATAACAGAGAAACCCAGACTTTTTGGCCTGAATAATCAGATTTTTCATATATTTATGGAAATCAAGATACAATTACAGATCCTATGACATTAAACAGAGACAAATTATAAGAAAAGGAACAATTACAAAACTGGAAATGCGAAACAGTAAAGGAAATACAGTAAAGGATAATTGTGAAGCAATTGGAGAGGCTTCACTCTCTCCCAAGGGTCCAATTCCAATATACTTTTCTGATCCCCTCATACTTCACATTCCTCTCTATTTATTATCATATCCACTTCTAGAATATTCTCTATTAACTAACTGATTTGCTGAGTCAGCCTTGAGAGATGGGAATATGCTATAATGCTTCCTATCATACTCTTTTAGGACCGGTGTTGTATCTACTCCCCCCCTAACAATCACCTTGTCCTCAAGGTGATGATCATTTTTCGGGATCCCATTGCTTGAAATGTAGTGGCCAGCTAATGCATGAGGCTATGTAACCTTCCCCACCTGGATCCCACTGTGTGAAAAATATATGCCAATGGATTTCTAAAACATAAGAGCGCCCACCAGGGTCCTATTCCGCTTCAGCACTTGAATCCTTATCTACCCGTTTGAAACTAGTAAGATGAGCTCTGATTATCAGATTTTCCGTAGCAGACAAAACAGCCTCATCAAGTTGATGAACAACATTAATGATAATAGAAAAATGCCTTGTTCCAAACATACTTTGCCACTGGTTCACATAACTAGGCAATGAATGTTCTTGTGTGCCTTCCATTCCCATAAAATTAGAATATCCAACATATAAAATACCTTGTTTATCTTCATTAACTATGCAAAACCTATTATGACTTTGTTCCAAAGTATCAAAAGCATATTTCCTATAAAATCCCATGAATTTCACTCTAGTTTTAGGCTTTCGAGCCAGAATGGTCTTCTTGAATTCCTTTACAATGAACAAATGCCCCTTCCAAAACTGTTCTCTTTCTTCAACATCAAAGGGCCAATGACATACCTCGATATGATACCTAACTACCTCAGGGTTTCCAGGCTCGCTCCACACTTCAAGACAGCCCCAAGATGTCCCTGCTTCGATTATGAGCCATGATCCAAGGTGGTTCGAAACCAAGCTATTTGGTTTGGTGCTGCTGATGTCCACCGTCACATAGTGCCCGGAGGAGACAAACTCAGAAAAATTGGCGAAACCCACACCGTTTGTGACGAACTCTTCCCTGTTGTGTCGAACTCCCTCCAAGGAAGTCGATCTGAATTTTTGAATAACTCCTTGGTGCTCTGCCTGCGATGAACGCAAGTCACCGCCTCCAACCCCATGATTTCTAGCATCGTACTTCTGATTAAGGTTCCCAACTGTTTGTGGGTTAAAATGTCCAGACCTTAAGTCTATTGGGTCGGGTTCCGATCTAGGTTTGGAAGGTTGCATGTGGGTTGTATCTAAATTGGTCCCCTTTGTTATGAATAAATGGAGGTTTAATTGGTCTGTGGGCCTATAAGCCCAATCTGTATTTAAAACAGAAAAATAAGGTCTCTTACCTTTGGATTGGGCCGGGATCAGAAAATGGGCCAGGTCAACATGTTTCATCTTCTTTCCTGACCTAGCTCCCCTCACTAATGAATCTGCAGCTGACTGAGCATAATGGAAGTTGAGGGATAATGATTCCCTTAAACGCTTTGGTACCCTAATGAAAGTACTTTGGGCTTGATCCATTATGTTAGTAACTTGGCCCAATTTTATTAAGCTCTTCGGTGACCCAATCTTCTCCTCTAACCGTCTTCTTCCTTCTTGCGCAGAACCCTCCTTCTTGAGGGCAAGTGGATCTGATGCGTCTGGTGTAGGTGTTTGGTCCACAAGCATGGCTGGTGGTTGCTTTTCCACTTCAACTTTTTCATTTTCTAGTCTTGATGTCTCCTTCGTTGCTTCTGTAAAGTTTCTATTCATTTTCGTTTCTGAACAAGGATATTTCGTTTCTTCTTCCTCGCAAAGATATAAATCTGGATCAAACTCCGGTTGAAATTCCTTTAGCATCGCCTTTGAGAAATCCCACCAACTTGCCTTCAAATTCGACCCCCTCCAGAACAGGTACCAAATGCGGTCATATCTTTTCAGTCCCTTCGCAGCCTCTGAAATTTTCTTCGTTTCTGGAGTTCCTTTCATCTTGAAGTCTTGCTCCATTTGGATCTGCCATCCATATGCTTCCACTCCATCAAACATCGGAACCATCTTGAAATCACCTCCTTTTTTTTTTATCAGCGTGGTTCAAAGCTACCGGATAGGATAGCTCTGATACCAATTTGATACAAACCTCTATTGAAAATAAGGAACAATCATCTAATAACAGAGAAACCCAGACTTTTTGGCCTGAATAATCAGATTTTTCATATATTTATGGAAATCAAGATACAATTACAGATCCTATGACATTAAACAGAGACAAATTATAAGAAAAGGAACAATTACAAAACTGGAAATGCATAACAGTAAAGGAAATACAGTAAAGGATAGTGGTGAAGCAATTAGAGAGGCTTCACTCTCTCCCAAGGGTCCAATTCCAATATACTTTTCTGATCCCCTCATACTTCACATTCCTCTCTATTTATTATCATATCCACTTCTAGAATATTCTCTATTAACTAACTGATTTGCTGAGTCAGCCTTGAGAGATGGGAATATGCTATAATGCTTCCTATCATACTCTTTTAGGACCGGTGTTGTATCCACCGAGACATATATCCCTATACACAGTCCTTGCACCAAAAAGGAATATATCTGAATCTTGACTGAAACATCCATCCTACCACAATTAAAATGATAATAGCATAAGCATTCCATGAGTATCAGATAATTATAAAGTCAAAAAGAAAAAGATTTTGCCGGAAGATAAGCATACACAGTGCTTACACATAATAATTCAAAGTTCAATAAAGCACACTGAGCTTCAGCTTCTTCAATCCTGAATTTTGGAAAAGAGCAAGACTGTTATGCATGGAAAAACAGAGGAACCCAAGGGCTTCAAATTATACACCAGAAAACAGAAGACAAGGCAAGCAGTTGGGTTAATCGGTTGGTTGCTTGAGTCAGTTAGGCAGTTAGAAGGGTTATTAGTTGGGGGCTCGATGGTTAGACAATTCAGTCTCGTGTTTGTATATAAGGGATATACGTATACCCCTCTATCAAGAGTATCTTTGGACAGAATTTCAGTTAGACTGAGAGTGCTCAGTTGAAGGGGAGTGTCCCTTGTTAAGAGATTTCATCTCTTGTACGTTTATTTTCTTTCCATCAATAAAATTCATTCCTTCCTACCTTTTTCTCTATTATCTCTACGCCAATACTATACATTCAGCCATCTAGAAATCCAGAGCCGTAACAAAGACACTATTAATTCAAATAAGTGCAGCATCTTCTTTAATATCCTGAAATGCTACTTTTTCAATCAACTATTAAAAAGAAGAAAAACCAGATAATATCTATTTCTAAATATGGGATTAGTACTAATACTACGTTTACAATAAGACATCAAGAACATTTTTAATGTTTATATACAAGCATACTGCATACCATATTGTTAGATAAATATAAAATCATTAATGTAACCTCACCTAAACATTTGGGTTGAAATGGTTTTTTATATGGTATCAGAGCCCCGGTGTCACGGGTTTGATCCTCACCGTCCCCCACTTAATTAATAATCAATTAAGTCTTATGGAGTTTCTTAGAATAGGTAGGTGAACCTATGCATTGTCCACCCTTCAAGCCCAGTGGACTTTCATGTGAGCGGGCATGTTAGAGAATAGTATAAACCATTAAAAAGACCTTCACTTAACAGCTTAAATAATGGAACCTATTTTTATAAAACTGAAAATGATGAAAACATAAATGAAGCCAAACTCCTTACAAAAATAAAATGCAGAAAATAAACCTCGAAATCTCAACTCCCAGAGATCCCCAATTTTCCCATAAGCCAATACTGAATTCATGCATAACTACACTACACACACTGCCTACCTTTTATCCTATACTTCAGGAATGTTCTAGAATAGTTTCCATAACAAACTAACTAATTCACTAATTTTCAAATTAAACTTTTGGATTGAATTGGTTTTTTACATGGTATCTGAGCCTCGGTGTCACGAGTTCAATCTTCACCGCTCCCATTTAGTTAATAATTAATTAAGTCTTATGGAGTTTCTTAGCACGGTAGATGGGCCTGTGCAGTGTCCACCCTTCAAGCCCTGTGGGCTCTCGTGTGAACGGGCATATTAGAAAAATATAATACTATTAATATAACCTCACTTAATAGCTTAAGTTTTTAGGTTGAATTGGTTTTTTGCACATACAATACTGAGCACCTTGTATCTCTTATAATGAATCAGTGCTCTCATATATACCACTATATAAAAAGAAAACTTGATAGTCCAGCTAACAACTGGTCTGCAATCAACATGGTAACAGTAAAAAGCTTCCTTCTTGAATTATTTATTATTATTATTATTATGATTTTATCAATTTACAAACAAATTTCCGTTTTTTATTCAATTTAAGTAAAATATATTTTGATATCAACTATTACCAGACATTGTGATTTCTGAGAGCACTCTTTAAAGCAAAACACTGAACCTTAACTTCAATTGAATATTACCCATTCAAACAAGAGATGCCAAGAGCCATCCCCAAGAGTTTAGCCTCTTTTATCATGCAAGAAAATTCAGACCCCATGTTTCTCCGTAATGATGTCACTTTCTGCAAGTCAGTTTCATTTTGTGCTACCTGCATAATTATTATTGACTAACTAAAGTTAGTATAAAAGAAATTAAGAAAAGGAAAGAATATATGAGAGACGGCAAAAGAAAAAAGTATGAAAGAGCTACCAACCTCCTTTCCAACGTTTAAGCGTCGTCTATAAGTTGATAATTTAATGGCAGGAATTGACCCATCTACCAGACGTCAAAGATTACTCATAAGGAAGGAATATAAAAGAATAGTGAAAATGCAAAACACATTCAAAAGTAAAAGAAGTAAAATGAATGGTAATAAAAACATCAACAAGAAAGAACAAAACTATCCCCTATGAATAAGTTTTAAGTCAATGACATACACCAAAATTTTCAATTAATAAAACTAACTTGGGCTGATAGGGTAATATGAAATGGCTGATAGGGTCATATGAAACGTATTACAGGTATTCTTTGATTTGATTGTGTCAATCGAACCATACCATATCATAGGGATTGAGATGTGACAATTAAAAGGACCAAAGCTCATGCAAATAATAAAAGTTGGGTGTTGAAAGTTGATAAAGAAAAAAAACACTTCAGAGAAAGCTTATCCAAAAAGCTTAGGCCTATATCTCTAACATTTTGTAATTCTTCTGAGCAGTGTATTATACTCACTTCCGTAGAACCATAAATTGCTACTTCTGCTTCATGATCAACTAGCTCACCTGACCATATACATTTGGATGGAGAAGTTTGGAAGGAAAAGGAATAAACAGATAATTTTTCATTTATAAGTAGAGCGAATTATAAAATGTTGATGAAAGTGGGTAAGGGATGATTGGAAAGTTACATAACAATCAATCATTTTGTTCTTCTCATTTGAACAATTCTAGAATAAGGAAAATGCTTACTTAAAGTAAAAAATTCCTCCTGGACACTTCCCTTCTCCTACCCCAAGGACGTCCCAGGCTCAGTATAGGTTTTGCTGAATGCTTTTCAATACTAAGCCTATCCAGCATATGCACAAGCAGCACAACACCAAACGCTCACAATCTTAAGAATAAATCACTTCACTATATATAGATATAAAAAGTTAAAAACTGACTTAGAACAAATTGTCTCAGCATTCCTAAATTGTTGGGTGAGGCTACATTATTGGTTTTATATATCTCAACATGCCCCTTCACACGAGAGCCCACTGGGCTTGAAAGGTGGACAATGCACAGGCTCACCTACCTGTGCGAAGAAAGAAATTCCACTAGAAAGAAAGTGGAGGCGGTGAGGTTCGAACCCGGTACACCGAGGCTCTGATACCATGTAAAGAACCACTTCAACCTAAAACCTTAAGGTGTTGGGTGAGGGCTTTTTTAATGGTTATATAATTTTCTAACACACCCCCTCATGCAAAAGCCCTTTGGGTTTGAAGCGTGGATTATTACATAGGCTCAATTTTTTGTTTACCTTATGTTTATTTAATTCCACAAGTGGGGGGTGATGAGGATCGAACCCTGGGACACGAGGCCCTGATACCATGTAAAGAACCACTTCAACCTAAAACCTTAAGGTGTTGGGTGAGGGCTTTTTTAATGGTTATATAATTTTCTAACACACCCCCTCATGCAAAAGCCCTTTGGGTTTGAAACGTGGATTATTACATAGGCTCAATTTTTTGTTTACCTTATGTTTATTTAATTCCACAAGTGGGGGGCGATGAGGATCGAACCCTGGGACACGAGGCTCTGATACCATGTAAAGAACCAATTCAACCCAAGAGCTTAAGCTGTTGGGTGAGGCTATATTAATGGTTTTATATATCTCAACACGCCCCCTCACACGAGAGCCCACTGGGCTTGAAGGGTGGACAATGCACAGGCCCACCTACCTGTGCGAAGAAAGAAATTCCACTAGAAAGAAAGTGGGAGGCGGTAAGGATCGAACCCGGTACACTGAGGCTCTGATACATGTAAAGAACCACTTCAACCCAAAACCTTAATGTGTTAGTGAGGGCCTTTTTAATGGTTTATATCATTCTCTAATACATCCCCTCACGCAAGAGCCCTTTGGGCTTGAAGCGTGGATTATTGCATAGGCCCAATTTTTGGTTTACCTTATACATATTTAATTCCACAAGTGGGGGCGGTGAGGATCGAACTCGTGACCTTCTGGTCACTAAAGCTCTGATACCATGTAAAGAACCAATTCAACCCAAGAACTTAAGCTATTGGGTGAGGCTACATTAATGGTTTTATATATCTCAACACTCTCAGATCTAATGGCAATCACCAACCACCAAAATAACTAATACATATAAGCATAGTTGTTACATACCATCACTTATTCCAACAGTCTAATGTGATCGGTTTCAAATCTAACCGTAAACATAAGTCACTCGGTTTGTCCATATTTCTCACAATTGAACTACCCTGCACACACTATACTAAATGCTCACTAGTAAAGACTAAATAGGTGCAAACAGAACTACTCAAATTTCCAGTTTAAAAGTCTCAGTCACACAGTTACAGAAAAATCACCTCTTTCTAACAACCAAACACATAATTTAAATTGAAAAAATAAATAAATTAAAATGCCCCTTATGGACACACTTTTTTTATTCTGTTTTATCTAAAATTCCATAAAACTGAAAGCTAATTTTCACTTCTCGAACCGAGTAAAACACTGAAGAGAAGAGCAAAACACAAAGGGAACAAACCTGCAACGAAAACGACACTGCAATTCAGTGCAATGAGTGCTCTGAGTCGATGAAAGAGTCCTCTGAGGTACACTTTCTCCTTCAAAGAGGCGTGTGACTTGCTCACTTTCTGAAGCTGCACCATCCAACACGAGAGATCCACGCACACCCTCTTGTTCCTGAACCCAGAATCCAACACAGAACCACGTCAATTCACCAAAATAGGAACACAATTCCGCAAGAAAAAAACAGATTTTTGATTGGCAGACGAGAAAGTAAGGGAAAATTTGCGTAACTGGAGATGGTTAAGGGGAACCGTTTTCTTGCACGATTCGAGCACATCCCACAAATTTTTCACTCCCATGAGAATGGAGAATGAGACGTTGGTAATAGACACAGAGATTGTTCTACCAGAGAGGGAAAATGCAGAGTTCTGATTCAAAGTTTCAAAGTTTGAAATCGAAATGCCCTTTGTAAAACGACCTCGTTTTCATATCTATGCTGCAACTTTTTTTTGGGTGGTTAAAATACATGATTGGTATCTATAATTTAACCAGATATAGCTTTTGTCTCCTAATTATACAAGTTTTTTTATAAGTTTCCTAGACCTGATAATCATTAAAAAATGGAAAAAGTCGTTAAATTTTTTTAATCCCAACCGTTAATTTTAGTCATGAGGATGATATTAAGTGTGAAGTGGCTAATAGTTATATGGGATAGAATATTATGAAAACTAAATAATGTTACTACCAATATTACTACAATATCTTAACCGTTGATTTCCGTCAATTAACGGTTACCATTTATTGCGAATTTAATAAGTTTGATTTGAAAAATGATAACTGTTAATTGGCGGAGATCAACGGTTAAGATGTGGTAGTAACATTATTGGGTGACTTGGGTTAGATGATTTGTTTTTCAGTTAAAGTTCTAAATTTCTAAACCCTAACCAAGTCATCAATCTCCCTATGTGACTCTCTTTCTTGCTTTAGACTTAATATTGCAACCTATGTGAAAAATCTGCGATTCAATATTGTTACCGACCGTAAGATCTGTAACTTGCAATCGTGGGAGATCCGCATTCGCAGCTAAATACTTTTTATTTTCTACTACAAAAGGTTTAAAGCATTTGCACCTATAAGTTGTTTGTTTCTGAAGTCTAAATCTCTTTTGGCAGACAAGTTTATTTCTTATTTTCGATCTTTAAATCCGCAAGGTATCTTTTCATGACAGGAAAATGTGAGAAACAGAGAAACCATGGCATTTTTCTTTTAGTTTTATTTTTAATTTTTTATTGTTAAGATAGATTGACGATAGTACACCCCAAAACAAGGTGGGTAAATGTTTTCAATTTATTGGCGAGACGGGTTGACCAATTTTGTTAGCTCTAAGACTATTATATCTTATTTTTATCTATTATTTATCCATTGTTTAATGAGCTAATATCATATGATAGGTTTATCAAGTTGACTTTGTTTATCCTGCCTACAACGGGATAAACTATCCCATGGAGAAAATCGAGTTAGAAATGAATAGGATAAAATAGAAATTGTCATATTCATCTTATCCCAAATGTATTTTTTTGCTCTTCTTCAATAAACTTTGTTAGACACGTGAAGGTTAATCTTTCCCATTAGCTAGCCACTATTGTTGCAAGTTATTGTCCATCTCTACCATCCACTACCGTCAACATCATCCATCATTTACCTCATTATGAACTACCAACCACCACCATTGTCATCAACTAGTATCACCCGTAACCACCAAGCACCAACTACCATTGTCACACCACTTGCTATCATCACAATTGCAACCAGTCACCACCAGCACCGCCACCGATAATTCTTTATCCCATGTTACCTTTAGCAAAGGCGGACGCAGGTAAGAGAGAAGGGGGGCAAGTGCCCCCCTTAAATTTTGATATAAAAATACCAAAATATCCTTCACTTAAAATTTTTATTCCTTCTATCTCTCACTTTCTTATCACACAGCTATCTCGTTCTTTTCTAATTTAAGTGCTACGGCACTTTGTGGTTTTCTTCTCTCTTTTTCTTTCTATTCTTTTCTAATTCCTAATCTCACTTAAACACATATCAAACTACTACACCTATATATATATAGACTTCACCTACCGAATTTTTCTTCTATATAATATAATATTCTAAACTTTTGTTATTTGGACTTTTCTTTCCTTTGGTACAAGTCTACAACTTTCTACATCTTTCTTCAAGACTTCAACGACATGTTTTGTTTTATCAGAGCCATTGAGGCTGAAGGAGTTTCCCATACCTTTGTGTCGGTCAATTTATTTGTTGTTTACTTCCTTCCTCCTTTGTCACAGCCTGGAGTCAAATCTCAACCTAAAGATAAAGTAGTTATTCTTGGTGATGGAAACCACAAAGGTTACATCCCATTTTTTTGCATTTCAGGTGCGAAAGTGCCCACCATTCATCAAATTCCTGGATCCGCCACTGACCTTTAGTATCACCAGGAACCGCCACTAGTTTAAAAATACAACGAGTTACCTTTAGTTGTATTTTTCTTACCACCAGATTTACCACATGAAGAGGTTCAGGCCATGTCCAAGCTCTAATCCAAGTGTTTTAAACTGATAGCTAGTTATATAAATTTTAAGTAATAAATAGAGAGGATGGATATTCTTACTACCAACTCACTACCTATCTAATCACCATTGGATCACAATTTTCTCTTTTTTCAAAAACTTTTTAGCATTCTCTCTTTTTGATTCAATGATGATTAGATAGGTAGTAAGTTAGTAGTAGAAAAATTTGGTAGTAAGAATATCATTTCTCATAAATAGATAGATAAATTTTAAATTAGCTTACCAAAAAAAAGATAAATTTTAAATTTTGTTCGTGTTACCCACTTATAATACAATTGCTATGCAATTTCATAATCAATTATATCAATCACACAAGTATGCAAGTGCATGTGTCACAAGTAATAATTGAATGTGTGAGTCCAAGATTATACCTACAGAAATTAAGTAAAGCTACGACTCTAAGTGAAGCAATAAAAGTATCAGTAATGATTTTTGTTTTAAATTTAACTAACGACTAATAATTAAACTAAGCTAAGACTACCGGTTGACTAGGAAAACAATTAAAAAGATAGGTTTCAAGTATTCAAAGATAGATTGGGATCAATTTTTCCAATATTGCAATTTCACTAGAATGCAGCAACAATGTTTTAGCAATCACCAACATTACATGTATACTAGTTCTCATATCTCTATGGCCAACATAGTCATGAATCCATTAAGTGTAAGTTTCCTATGATTTTGTGGTGAAAATGATCTCTCTACCCATTATTAATCAATTTAATTAGTTAATCCACAATGCTTAATAACTTTTCCAGGTTCACCTATATCTCTATAGCCCAAGCACTAGAAATATTACAGCTCTAGCTTGATAAGTCAACAAGATTAAAGACAATTTAACACTTTATTAAACAACTAATGGAAGATTACATAGCAAAATTTTAGCAAACTGATTACATCACAATACAGGTACTCTCTCACCCAATCATAGACAATTTAGCTCATATTTGAATAAAAAGAAATAACAAAGAAGGATAAAGATTATATAGAAACTAAGATAAAATAAACAAGGACGTTGTTGTAGCTCTCCTCTCGCAGCAACAGTTGGCACGCCACCATCCACCGTCTCTCAGCCGCCGAAGTACCGAAGTAGTGCATGGATCAACCAGATCCAGTGGTCTCTACCGGACCCTAGCCTCACCCTTTGATCTGTTGGATCTCTCTCAACGAACCCTCAATATCCCTTAAGTGTTTTGTGGATTCAAAACCTTCTTCTCTCACTAAAAAGCTCTCTTGGACGTGTGTAGGCTCTTCTTTATATAGAACATGGTGACTTGGGTGTTAAATGGCTCCTAAAATCTCTCAGAATAAGCTTTCCAATATGATCTTGATTTGAAAAGATTCCGATCTCATTTGTTGAAGTTACAACTCTGGTAAGATACTTGCCTGATTTAATACATAGCGTGTTAACCTAGGCGCCAAGTAGCTCTTAAAATCCTTTAAAAATAATCTTCCATTATGATATTGTTTTGATTGAAGATTTTGTCTTTATTTATTGAAGATACGGCTTATTAAGTTGCAGAGCATGGAGACTTGGACGCTAAGAAACTCCTTTCCTTTATTGAATTAGGATTCTAACGAATAGTTCTTGATGTTATCAACATACTGTTTCACTTAAACTCGAGTGCTGCAACTCTGTTTTTCCATGCTACAACTTTGACATGCAACACAACAACAGAGACAGTGAATTGCTCTAACACTCAAAATAACATCAAATATCAACACTTACCACATTACTCATTCAAAACATAAGGAGACCATATTCATGCAATAATCATGTAATTCTAAAGGAATTATGCATTTATATAGCACCAAATCATTAAAAATAAGCCTAAAAAAAACTCTCCATAAAAGGGTTATCAACAATGCAAAATCTAATCTAAGATTCGCTCATGTTCTATTCCTCAATTAAATATATCTTCAAATATAGAACCATTTACCTAAAAGAATAATTAAATAATTGAATTATTAATAAAATAAAAAATATTTACTTAAATTAAAGTGGACGTGTAAAGAATGGGTGATAGTGATACAAAAATCTCAATTTTTTTTACCACCAAACACTTGAATCAACTAGTAAGGGATTGTTTTAGCTTAACAAGTGGTCTTAAATTCAAGTCTTGAGTCTATGTGAAACGCTTGGTAGGGATAGCTTTGACATTGTTGGGTTCTACCTGACTCGACCAAATTAGTCGACTAATCAACAACCGTTGGATAAACCTCAAAAATAAAAAAATCTCAACTTTTTTTTGTGATCTCTCATTTCTTTCTCTAGCTCTTATACAATGTGACAAGACAAAGATGACTAGAGGAAGCCATAATCGTATTGAATTAATATATTGAATTAATGACAATAATTGTATTGAAATAAATGTAATTAAATTTTTTCATTGTTGTCCTTTTGCAAAGATACATAGATATACATATGAAGAGAGCAACATGCATACTTTTTTTACTCCAAGAAGCAGGAAATATCCTGATTGTGCTATTCGAGACTTCAATTTTTTAAAGGGTTGGGAGAAAGATATTTTTCTAATTTCGATTGATTTTGTAGCTATATTAATCTTTTTCATGGTAATTTTTTTTATGATAAAAGAAGATAACTTTATCTCTTGAGAGAGAGAAAAAATATTAAAACAAAACTAAATAGAACCTTCAAGTCATGTCAATAAATATAATAACCATTTGACCAAACTCAAATACTTATCTTCTTTTAAGATTTTTGTTTTAATAATATCTGTGAGTGGTTGATAGATCTCTCAGACTCTCACTAAAAGATCTGTTTGTTCCATCCAAAATGAGAAAATTATAAAATGCAAGGTTGAGGCCAAAAGAGGGGAGTTTAAAAAGATTCCACTTAACTAACAATTGCCACATCAGCGATCCAATGAATGCAAGCATACCAAAACCATGAAGCTACACCAAGAAGCAACAACTTACACTTTAAAAAAAAAAACCAATGTCATAACCGTTAAATGAAATCTCAAAAGGAAATAAGATTGTTGAACCCTAAAAGGCTACAAAGGTGAAAGTACTCTAATTTTGATGATAACAAAGTACATACAAACTCAACATGTAAGCACAACTTGAAAGATAATGCAACAAGTCCAAAATGGTGAAAGAAGACCAAAGCAATATGCAAAAAGCAAGGGATAGTTCAAAATAGCAAATTCAACCCTCAAGTCAAATTTTTAAAGTAAAATAAGGCTCAAAGCATGAAGATCATTGAATTCAAGTGAAGACAAAGGCTCACATAGTTAGAAATATTGTTGAGTCTTAGAAACTTAGACAAAGTATTTTGAGCTTTATGTTAAATTATTGCATTCATAAGTCAAAAACTCACATATTAGGAATCTACATGCTTGAATCATGCATACAAGATTACACACACATATGGAAAGTTGTTGAATTGATGTTAGAAACATTCATACATTTGTTAGAGGTCATTAAAAATCATCTAGAGTCGATTTCAATTGAAAACAATGAAAATATGATGCATTTGTTTTGTTGTTAATCGATTACCACATAACCATGTAGCAGATTACATGAAGTAATCAATTACATGGACTCAAGAACATATAATCAATTACAAACTCGAGACTTAATCGATTACATCATACCAGATTGCTTAAACTCGAAGTTAATGACCCAAATGGATGTCCAACAACTATAAACAACTAGTATTTTGATTGACACCTATATAAACATAAAATTAGGGGTTCTAAGTAAGTTAGAAGAAAGAAAAATGAAAAAACCCTTAGAATTCAAGATTTACACCCATTTAGGCTCGTTTTGCATATTTTGAGAGAAAAACTTAATATTCTTCTATTCTTCATATCTTTCTTTGATTTCTTTCGTAATTGTAAACATAGAGAGGCGACTCTACATTTATTTTTAGTTGGTTTGCTGCTGTAATTCGAGTTTGGTGAATTGGAGTGATTTTATAGCTGTATAGGTTGAGATTGATCAAGGTTAATCAAAGTTCTCGTAAAATTCCAATTGCATATCGATTTCTCAGGCACCGGTTGGAAGTTCTGAGTATAGTGGATTGTAAGAGTTTTTTGGGCTATTAAGAGTTTGTTTTCTGATCTACCACACTTTCTTGAAGTTTATTGTTAAAAGGGCTTGAAAAACAAGGTTTCTTGGAGAGAGAAAAAACCACAACTCACCCCCTTATAGTGTTAAGTCATTCTTGTTTTACAAAGAGATATTAGCCAAAAAGCAAAGAAGGAGCTACCTTCCAATTCTATAAATATCGAGCCACTTGAAAGAAAAGGGGAATCGGTTCAAATTGAAAATAACAGTCCATAATAATTGCCTTGTCTTCATCTTTTTCTTCTCTAGCTAGTTCTCCGTTGTAGCATAATGGATTGAACACTGTTGAATACCGAGAGAGAAGAGAGGAACATTTGAAAGTAATACTGTGCGTATCAACTACACAGCGGAGTCTATTA
Source organism: Gastrolobium villosum (assembly GCA_032173675.1). Taxonomy (NCBI): domain Eukaryota; kingdom Viridiplantae; phylum Streptophyta; class Magnoliopsida; order Fabales; family Fabaceae; genus Gastrolobium; species Gastrolobium villosum. The sequence goes on along the minus strand of JAVKPL010012509.1, from coordinate 34,520 downwards.
TATAACTTAAAAGAAAGAAAATACAAACAGATATACTCGATGTGGGACTTCTATACTACTATTCTAAACTATCATTTACAACAATCCTCAACATCACTATGCACATCCATTGGATTATGTACAAGAAAAAATGACCTAGACATAGATTTTAAAAGCATCGCAGAATGAAGATACTCAAAACAAAGAGGAACAGAAGAATAGTCCACACAGAACAAAGGGATGAACTGTATGAAACCAAAGAACTGGCAGATTCCAATGTTGACAGTAGGAGGACCCTGAAAGATGAAAAAAAACCCTTTGCCACTAAGCGAGCTTTAAGACGATCCACTTGACCATCAGGTCCAACCTTAACAGCATAAATCCATCGGCAACCAACCACAGATTTTCCAGAAGGAAGAGGTACCATATCCTATGTGCCATTATGATGAAGAGCACTCATTTCATCAATCATAGCTTGTCTCCATCCCGAATGTGAAAGTGCATCACCTGTAGTCTTAGGGACAGATACAGAGGACAAAGAGGAAAGGCAAGCAAAATATGATGGAGAAAGACGGTGATAACTGAGATTGATTGCATACCTGGCCGGAGGGGGAGTATCACGAGTACCCTTACGAAGAGCATGGGAAGGTCACTATCCGAAGGTGGGACCGAAGCCGTGGGAGGAGATGCAGTTGAATGTGAGTCCACAGATACATCTGACGAACTAGGCTCGATCTCATCAGCAGAAGAGGTGATAGAAGGAGAGTCAGAAGCATGGATGGGTAAAGACGGAAGGTAAAGAAGGTCACTTGGGAAGGAGACAAGCTATGATTGATGAAATGAGTGCTCTTCATCATAATGGCACATGGGATCTGGTACCTCTTCCTTCTTTACAGTGAGAAGCCATTCTCTTGAAGCAGACATCTCTAGAGTGACAATTGCTCCCTCTACCCTGTACCATTGGCCTGACTCCGTAATCAATATGTTTGCAGAACATATTGATGAATCTGATCTAGTTGCTTCAGCTGAATCCACTATGGCAGAACTTGCTTCTTTCAAACATCCAGTTGTGCTACGGCTAGCCAAACTTCTAAGTTTGTTGCAAGAGGTCACACCAGACATCTGGCTATTGCTTTTCCCACCAGCCATGAAATTAGAAGCTACTACTCGAGTACTTCTGCGTAAACTCATCATCGGAGGATTACAAGCTTTCCTTTTCCCGAGTGAACTTCTCCTCTTCTGATTGCCTCTAGAGTTTACAATGTTCCTATACTGACCATTTCTACCAATTACCCTAGTGCTCTTGACAGGGGAATGTAAATCTAAATTGTCATTGATTTCCATAACATCAGGAGTAGCAGTTCCAGTCTCACAAGGTTCCCTCTTGAAGGCATCGCAAGAAATCTGCCGTTTGTTTTGGTATTCTGGGAAATCAATTTCCTTCTCATCATCCTTGTTGAATACCGAGAGAGAAGAGAGGAACATTTGAAAGTAATACTGTGTGTATCAACTACACAGCGGAGTCTATTATATAACTTAAAAGAAAGAAAATACAAACAGATATACTCAACGTGGGACTATATATCTCAACACGCCCCCTCACACAAGAGCCCATTGGGCTTGAAGAGTGGACAAAGCACAGGCCCACCTACCTGTGCGAAGAAAGAAATTCCACAAGAGAAAGTGGGGGACGGCGAGGCTCTGATACCATGTAAAGAACCTCGGGATACACCACCCCAAAAGCTAGCTCAAAGGGTAGGAGTGCCCAATGCCTTATAAACTCCACATTAGTTGCACATACAACCAACGTGAGACTATATATCTCAACAAACACAATCTTCAACCAGTTTTTCCATATTAGATCCAATTTTTCTTTTCCAGTACCGTGTAACACTTATCTCAACCTTCATTTCTCCTCTTATTATGGGAACCAAGAATATTTTACATCTACTATATTTTGTGTACAACTTTTGATAAATAGAAGAATTGGTAATTATTTTATAGCATTTGATCATTTTATTCAAAGTTTGATGTTCCTTAAATGGTAGTTGCTTATTAATCTTTGAGAAGTACATATTTGTAAAACTTTTCCTAGGGATGATAATTCAGAACATATTATAATCGTATATTATTTGTGTTGTGTATACTTGTACTATAGCACTTGTTGTACCATTCTTACTCCTCACCTATTGTAGCAAGAATAAGCTAATGGTGGTTGGGTGTGCATCTCCATATGCCTAATATGCAAGCTTGTATGTATGTAGGGGTGATAATTCAGTTAGTGAGTCATGTTTGGGTTGACACAAATTCAACCCGAACAAAATACCCTTAACATGAACACGTGATGAATAATTATTAGTGTGAAAAACCTCGACACGAACACGACCTATTTACTACACGAGTTGACACGAATAAAAATTACTTAAAAATCTCAAATAACGAATAAAAGTGCATATGTAATTATTTAATTTAAATAGATTAATACGAATATGACACGATTTTTTTAGAGCACTTTTTGGTCTACACAAACACGGCAAGAATACGAATATGGGTTGATACGAACATGAAAAAGTCATGTTGTATTGACAGATTATGTTAAAAATTATCACCCCTATATATATGTATCCGTGTGAGTGTATGTGACGATAACTCAACCTGAACCAACCTATATTTGATCAATTTGAGCGGAGTTATAAAAATGGACCCGATCGATGGGTAAAGACTAAGATTTTTTAAAATCCAAATTAATCGGCGACCACACTTATAGGTAAAAAAGCTTAAATAATTTCTACTTAAAATAATATTTTTTATTATAAGCTATCTGGACATATTATTAAAATATTATTAAGAGCTAAGCAGATGAGGATGGGAGCATGTGTTCGAATCTCCCCAGTACCACATTTGGGAGGGGTTTAACGTCTTAATCCTGGACCCGTCCCGAATCGGATTAGTTGCGAAACAATGAACCGATTTGAATATTTCAAAAAAAAAAAAAATTATTAAGAGATCTCCTAATTGAAATAACTTAAAAATAAATAAATTAACAACAATTTTATGAAAATATCTTAAACAATAAAAAATAAAAAAGATTCAAATTTAGGCCATCACGAAAAAAAGTTTGAGTTTAATTGACCGCGCGTGATTGTTTTAAATCTTTAAATGCATATTATGTTCTATTTATTAAGTAAACAGAATCTCATGCAATTGTTTATGACAACAACCTTGAAATTAAAATTGAAATCACACCTCTTTAAAATGCTATTAATTTTTATGATTATCTTCAGATTCGTCATTATTAGGAAACAAAAATTTTCTAATTTTATTAAATTACAAAATCATGTTTTTGGATTTGTAATTAACTCCCTCATTAATACTCTCATCAAGGAATATTCCCTTCTTATAAAGCAATGCACTTGTTGCCCGTGTCCACACCACAGGCAAACATCTCCAATTTTCCCAGCTTTGTGGTAATTGGCTATTTGCATTCAACTTGCCTCTTTTAGCAATACAAGTTTCCATAGGAAGCAAATCAGTTCAATTCCATGGCTTTACTTGGACAGGTAATTAAGGTTATTACAAGTTCTTTTGCTTATGGTTACATTAAAATTTGTTTTCCTTTTGTTCGTGTTTTACTAAAATAGTTAGAGCAGGGCATGCAGCAAGGTCGAAGTTACTATAACTCACAAGCTCAAAGCTTTTCTCGGGCATCGTTCTTAGAGAGATACCGTAAGTCATACCATAAGAGTTTCTCAAAGCCAAGAACAAAGAAAGAAATCAGAGTGCAAGCTGCTAGAAAACATAGTGAAGCTGAAAAGAGACGCAGATTTAGAATCAACGTTCAATATGCGGTACTCCGAGATAAACTCCCCAACATACTCAGAGTGAGTATCAAGCAATTTATAATGCATTCTGGTTCATTTTTCTCCGGTTGCATAAAACATCCCGATTTGTGAGGGTAGAGGTGAAGGTTAATTGTAAATAATCACATCCTTGTATTTTTTGTAAAAGGGTTGTTTTTTAAATTCCATTACCTTTTTGGTTACACGGAATAATCTTGTTGTCGTTCCAAGACTCGCCCTTTAACCATGTCAAAGTGAAAATTCTCAATTTTTTTTTTTTTTTTTGTGTATTTATAGTTTTTTTAGGGTAGGAATACTGGTCAATTGTATTTATATTTTGGGGAAATGATTTGTCACGTTACATGACAAGAAACCAATCTTCCTACACACAATTGAAGTTGGGCCCCACCTTTTATTTTTTTCTCACTCCACTATTTAATGAACCCCACATATATTATGAGTGTGTAGGAAAATAATTTATTATCGTGTAACATGACAAAAATAAAACCCATTTATTTTTGTAAAGAAACTGTTTTCTGAACTTAAATAAGTTACCTTCCGACCACCCGGAACAACTCTACGACTCGTGGACTCACCCTCCAATCATGTTCAAAGTGAAAATCCCCAATTTTTTTTTTTGTTATCTATTTATAATATTTTGGAACTAAATTTTTTGTCCTCATTTTGAATTTTGGTGACAAGCTTGCTAAATTTAGATTTTGTTTGTGAACTAACAGAAGGACAAGGCATCGCTACTAGGGGAGTCTATCAAGCAAGTGGAGGAGCTGTTGAACAATGTAGCAACAATTGAAGAAAAAAGTGATGAGCTAGAGGAGGAGAATGTGTTTCCTAATGTGAATGATGATTTGGCTGTGGAAAAATGCAATGATGAACAAGGCTTAGTAAAGGCCACGTTGAGTTGTGAGGATAGGCCAGGATTGATGCTAGCTATTTCAAGGGCGGTTGCGGAGGTAAAAGCCAAAGTGGTAAAGGCTGAGATGGTGATGATGGGTGAAAGATTCAAAACTGTGTTGTGGATTCAATATCCTCCAAATGAAAATGTTACCACGCTCAAGAGGGTTTTGAAGGTTGTCATGCAAAAGCCATCTTTTAAGATGAGGTCGCTTAATATTTCGTAATTGTTTGTATCTTTATTTCCATGGTTCTTTTGATTTTGACTTCTAGGTGGTAGTGGATTGTTGAGTCACTCACATAGGAGCTTGTAGTTTTTTACTAAGAAATAATTACTTTAGGATTTTGTAGAACTAAGGTTCTACCAATAGCTTCCCATTATTTTCTCTCATTTACCGTGTCTATTTTTGTAAATAAATATTCAGATTTTACCTTATATATCACTTTAACTTTAACTTTAACTCCCATTTTTTGGTCTTATAAATATAAAATTCTTTATTTTTCTTTATCTTTTTTTTGGTGAAACATTTTTCTTTATCTTTATTTTATATAATTATGATATTATCGAAAAAACATTTTTTTGTGTGGTATCAAATAAACTTTTAAAAAATACTAATTATTAAATATTAAAAAATACTTACATTTATTTAATATCCTGCAAATGAAAATGTTACCACGCTCAAGAGGATTTTGAAGGTTGTCATGCAAAAGCCATCTTTTAAGATGAGGTCGCTTAATATTTCATAATTGTTTGTATTGTTTATTTCCGTTGTTCTTTTGATTTTGACTTCTAGGTAGTAGTGGATTGTTGAGTCACTCACATAGGAGCTTGTAGTTTTTTTCTAGAAATAATGACTTTGGGATTTTGTAGAACCAAGGTTCTACGACCAATAGCTTCCCATTATTTTTTTCTCATTTACCGTGTCTCTTTTTGTAAATAAATATTCAGATTTTACCTTATATATGGATAATACTATGTTCAACTTCAATATTTAGCGTAGTCCACGAGGTTAGCTGGTGGCAGTGCAATTTATCTAAAAAAATCCTAAAACTTTCAGAAATGTGGGGGAAAATAATTCAAATATATATATTTATAATTCTTTTAATTAAAAACATAATTAGTGTTAGCATAATTTATATTAATTATTTTATGTATTATATACAGGAAAAAATTTATTTTCACCCCTTGTAATTTTATGGTGTATCACATAATTTCTTGTGGTTTCTGATTTATCACTCATATATAGTCATACCCATTTTGGTTAAATAAATTTATCATTTAACTCCAAGTGATTTCAACTTTCACCTGTGGTTACAAAAATAAAAAATATATCACTTTAACCCCCTTTTTTGGTCTTATAAATATAAAATTCTTTATTTTTATTTTATATAATTATGATATTATAAAATAAACATTTTTTTGTGTGGTATCAAATAAACTTTTAAAAAAATACTAATTATTAAATATTAAAAAATACTTAAATTTATTTATTTTGAAATTATTCTTAAAACAAACTTGATTTTTTATATACTTTAGACTAAAAATATTATTTGAAATAAATTAAAGACATATTATTTAAATAAATTATATATTTTAAATTTATTTTTTATAATAATATAAGAATATAAAATGAATTAATATTTGGCTTAATTTATTTTTACAATAAAAATAAATGATTTAAAAAAAATTAATTTAGTTTATTTGGATTAAATACATTAAATTATTAGATGATAGGATAGGAGTTTGATTCAGTGTTATCAAACCCGGTACAACTCGGAATCCGATGAACAGGTCATTAGAGCAGTTAGAGTTAAGTATCGGATCGACCATGTATCAGACCTAGTCAAATCCAGCCAAAATCGATCAAAATTAGTGATCCGGTTGGGTCATGTATTTATAAAAAAAAAACAACCAAAAACCAAAGTTGTTTCATCTTGTCTGGATAAAATGTAGAACTCATTTTAAAAAATTTTGTAATTTTATTTGCTAGTAATATACTCTTCTACAATGACATTAAATTTCTGTTTCTAAGACTAAAGCAATCTGCAAACAAATAAATTAAGAGAATATGACATATCTCATTTCAATAACATAAGAAATTGAAAAATATGAGTTTACAACATCTCGCCTTTTGCATGTCATTGAGAGGTATGCTTATGAAGATTTTGAGTTGCAATCTATATTGACATAGTAATAGCGTGCAATTTATTAATTAATGATGAAATTGTAAAAATGTAATTGAGTAATTTTTTAGCTTATTTAGTGAACATTGATTAACTCATTTTAAATATGAAGAATATAATTAAATTTATATGTTGATATATATATATATATAGGCAGGATCCTTTGACACCGGGGTCAAATTTGAAGTTTGACACCTCATCTAAGAGCTGTTAGATCAAAAAAGATCAACGACTATGATTTGTAAGCATGTGACACCATTGATCTTTTTTGATCTAACGGCTCAGAGAGATAGACACAAACTAATTTTTTATTTAAATTTTAAATAAAAAATTTATTTTGTATCCATTTTTTTGTGTTTATCTTTCTCCTAAAATGACATAACTTATGTCATTTAAAATCACAAACACCAAATTCTAAATATATATATATATATAATTTGGGGCAGGTAATATTTACAAATTTTTTTGTTTACAAACTACACTATATTCTCGCAGAGAATACAAACTTTTGCAAACTACATTATATTCCCCTGGGAGAATATAGTATAATTTGTAAAAAAATATTAATAAAGTTTGTAAACGGATCATGTCCTATATAATTTAATAATATTTTTTGTCAAAAGAATACTATGATTTTGCTTTGAATCACCTACTTTCTTATTTTGTTTTAATTTTTTAATCACTTACCCCGTTATGATTTTTTTCAATCCAAACACATCTTTAGCACCGATAGAAACTTATCTAATCAATCTATTCTCTTATTCCAAGACCAAATATGTTAGAAAAGTACAAAATTGGTTTTTTTTTTCTATTCCTTTTTTATCTATTTCTTTTAATAACAATGGAAAAGATTAAAAGTGAAAAAAAATAAAAATAGAAGGAAAAAAGATCAAATATATCTAAATTAAAAAAAAAACAGAGGTAAAACAAGATCAAATATATCATAAACTTACCATACTAATTTTTTTGTCTTATTTTCCAAGTGAAAACGGGTGAGAGTGGTGGGCAGGTGGCTTTAGTGAGGAGAAATGTGCGCGAAATGGGAAAGTAAAAAAAGAGAAAAATGGCATTAGATATTTAAAAATAGAGTTTTATATTTCTTATGTTGTATGAAACAAATGAGACAAAAAAAAAATGGAACCCACTTTTTTATTTTCTTTCTTTCTTTTATAGTGAGTCTCAACCATTTTTTTTGTATTGCATGAGATAATTTATCTCATGCAACATGATAAAAATAACACCCTTAGAAATATCATGTCGTGCAGAAAGACCTTTTTGCCGTTGAATTTCTCTCTCTTCTACAATCCATTAATTTAAATAATAAAATTAAGGTTTTTAGTTAAATAGACTTAGGTGGAGTGTTTCACGCATAATTAATTTTAGATTCTTGATCATTTTTGCATATCCATAATTTTGCTCCAAAATTCTTAATATTTATACTTTTGCCCTAAATTACGATTTAACTCAAAATTAGATTTATTTTTACCTAATTTAGCCTCTCAATTAACTCATTAATTCCCTTTTTTTACCAAAGTATAATTCTGGTTATTATACAAAGCAAGCTTATGAGTTTTTTGAGATGCGATAACGTATGACACGACATGTATGGCCAGTAAGTATTCCATTCCATTTAGACCATTTGCCAATGTAAATAGACCATATGAAGTCGTTTTTGCTCAGATAAGCTCTATCACAAGATGAAAATGATGATACTTTTGTTACAAATGAGAAATATCCATTATTAATCAAGTATGAACAATTTGATGAACTCTATTTCAATGTTTCATATATTATCTTAAATATGATTGTTTATTAGTGAATGCAAACTTGTTAATGCCATTAAATTTCTAAGACATGAGGGTTAACAATGCAGTCTCCAAAGTTTTCTAAAAAATAAAGCATCGATTTTTTTTGTAACTCATAATTTTTTTTTATAAAAAGTATCCCAGGTCTACTATGAACATGTGTCATTTGAGAAGCATTTTAATGAATCTTTATAAAGCTCTAAGAGTACTAAAAGTTTGAAGAAATATGACAATATTTTTTTACTGAGTATGGTCCTGATGAAAACGAATCATTGCACGTATTTTATTCAATTAGATCATCATGGTGGTAAATTTAACCATAGTTAGATTGTTAGTAGGGAACAATTCCTTTAAAAATAACCTTACATAATTCTTATTACAATTTTTAAATATAAATATAGAATAAAATAAAATGCGTGATGTGCACCTTAAAGAATAGGTTTCAATTCACATTTTTTGTAATAAAAAATGAAAATATAATTTTTCATGTTGCATGAGATAAATTATCTCATGCAACATATAAAAAAGTATATGGAATCTATTTTTTTCTCTTCTCCTTAGTAGGTTCCACCCACTTTTGTGTGTGTGTTGTATGAGATAAATTATCTCATACAATAGAAGAAACTATATTTTCATAAAAGGTTTAATATGTTGTATCTCCTATACACACTTAAAAGTGTGTGAGTTATATGTTCTCTCTCTCTTTTCTTCAAATGAGTAACACAATTTTATGTATGTATAAGAGATAATTTTATTTTCTACAATATATGTGTGTGTGTGTGTGTGTGTGGAGACACTTTTTCTATAGCGGCTGCAGAGAACTATTATTTGCAGCTGACACAAAAAATTGAGCCCCATTTCTGTTCTTTAAAAAAAAAAAACCTGGGATACAATTGCGTATGCACAGACACTAACACGGGACACGACATGACACGACACCCCGACACGTTAATTCTAGAAAATGTTAAATTTCGACACGATAGGACATGTTTTGATATTATATAATATTTTTAATTTCTATAGTGTATATTATATTTAATATTCGATAATTTAACAAAAAAAATAAAGATAAACTTATAATACCCATCAATTTTGCAAAGAAACATAAGATATTTCAAATTTTTATATTAAACTCAATAAAATCGTAATCTTAATCTAACGAATCTAATAGTTGGAACTCAAATGCAATGCAACGTAACCTTTGAACCTTTTTTGAATCTTTGAAACGAGTATTGGAGTGTCGGGAAGTGTCGGAGTGTCGGTGAGTGTTGGGAAGTGTCGGACACGATACGTCAGGATTTTTGAAGTGGCGGTGTTTCATAGATTGCGTATCCTAAGATCCGAAATCATATCCTGGCTTGCTATGGGTGTGCATGACAACCTTCCCGAATTTTTTTTTTTTAATTTCTATTCACGGGAACAGAATGGATAGAAAACTTGTTTGGTAAAACCAGTTTATTTTTTGTTCCCGGGATGAACTGGTTTATTTTTTGTGCTGGAGAACAGAAAAAAGAATAAAAAAATTTATTTTTTTTTCCCGGTCACAAAATGAGAAACACTTGTCTTTTAATCACACTCCACCACTACCATTATCATCACCACCAACACTATTATCCTGATACGACCACCGCCACTATCGTCGTACCACCACCATCATTGCCACTACCACCACCACCACCATTACCATCACCACCACCACCATCACTGCTACGCCACCACTACTATCGCCATCGCCGTCGTCGCCGCCACCACCATTACTACTGCCGCCGCTACCATGTCATCACCATTACCGTCGTTGCAGTCACTGATGTCACCACCACTACCATCGCCGCCACCACCATTATCGCCGCCCCCACCACCACTACCTTTATCATGCCATTGCCATCGCCACCATTACACCACCGCCACCATCATGTTATCATCTTCACCATCATCGCAGCCACTACCATCACCACCACCACCACTACCACCACCACTGTCGCTGCCACCACTACCATTATCATGCCATTGCCATCACCATCATCACCACCGCCACCACCATGTTATCATCACCACTATTGCCACCACCATCGATGTGGCCACTATTATCACCACCATCACCATCATCATCACCACCACTACTACCATCACCGTCACCACCATCGCTGCAGCCACTACCATCACCGCCGCTGTAACACCCCGTATATATCCGATAATATTATCATACTATCGTATTAAGCTGCGCTTAATTAAAAATGCGGAATATCTTTTTTTTTTCAATTATGATGCCATTATCATTACCAACTTGCTTATTAACAGTTAATAAAAACATTGCATGTATGTAATTACAATAAAACAGCTAACTGAAATACCTCATTAAATAAATAACATAAGTATAAGTCTCTAGTCAAGGAACTACAACACGTAGACCGGACCAACTAATCAGTTTATACAACTCAGCTCAAAATACTAACATAAAGTGACATGGACAAACCCCATGCTCACACAAATAAGGCAACAAAGCCCAACATCAGTCTCAGCATCAACAGCATAAAGATAAATGTGCTGAAAACATAAACAACATCTAATCCAGTCATGCTATCATCAATGCAGTCATACAATAATCATCAATCATGCTCTGGCCTCTTGCCACCAGAGACATCAGCCCCATACTACCTGAACCTGAAATAAGCATTCCCCAAACGTGGGGTGAGATCTCTGAACAAGAAATATCAGTAAGACAAGAGGTCCTCAAGGATCTTCCACCCCAAGCTCACTTACATGTGCAATATAAGTTTAAAAGCAGTTCATCATCATCAGTTCTAAAACAATGCAATGCAGCAGATAATCATGTCATGTGTGTCAATACTATTCTACTAGCCAGAGAAATGCAGGAATACGTCTATCTCCTATATATAGTCAGTGGCGGACCCAGAAAATTATATAAAGGGGGGCGAAAATTTTAATAAATCCAACTTATAGAATTTTAAATAAAATATAATTTAACAAGTATATTAAATTGACGAATTTAACATAGATTATTTCATTGCCATATGCCATGTCAACAAAGAGAAGTAGGAGAATCACAATCTTAGACCAAAAAACATGTACAACGATCTCAAGAGATACATCCATTAAATAATTTTAATAACAAATATAATCACATAACTAAAATAAATCCAAAAAGACACTATTAGAAAAAACTTGTATAATGACGGAATTGTTATGGAAATTTCGTCTCTAATTTCATCGTCACTACTACTTTTCGTCACAAATTCCCTCGCTAAATAATTTGCGAAGGAATTTGTGACGAAAAATAGTAGTGACGATGAAATTAGCGACAGAATTTCCATAACGATTCCGTCACTATACAAGTTTTTTTCTAGTAGTGAGAGGGGGAAGCTCGTGGAGCCCAAATTAGGCAAGCACCTAAAACTAACATCATAAAGTTCCAAAATGCCCACATCACTACAGACCCATCTACTTCAATTATCAAGCACCATAAAGCTAAACAAATAAATTTCAAAAATTATTGCAAACTACAAGTATTTTATACCCATTTTTTTCACTTTCTTCTGGTTTTTGAGCATTCGAACAACATGAAACTACAAAAAGATCAAAACTTTACAAAGGGAAAGTGAAAATACTCACAACAGGAAAATGGGTATCAAGCTTCTTTTTCATGCTAACAGATTTTGGGTATCAAATGAAGCAAAAGAAGGAGACTCTTAAAGTGAAATCGAAAGCTTTGAACAAAAACACTGTACCAATCATCAACAATATGAGATCAATGCAACTCATTTCAGATCCAAAGGGTACACAATGCTACTTTTGTTAAAGTAACCCACCAGTTATGAAAAATGAAACATACTATGTATTTTTTTGGGATGTAAACATTTTTTTTCAGATTTTAGAGGGGGCGGCCGCCCATGCACGCCCCCCATGTAGGTCCGCCCTTGCATATAGTGCAAGATGCCACTTGCATCCACCCCGGATCACCGTATTGTATGACGTCACATACTCAGGCTTACCGTCAAGATGGAACAACACATGCATATTAAAAGCCATTACATGTAAAGTTCAATCAACATTTCATATTTTCAAAAGCATGTAACATAGCATGCACATACCATATCCCCCGGAACATGGTGGAACCACAACATGGCTAAACCGAGGACTCGAAAGCTTACCTTGCAAGCTAACACCCAAAGCCAAGAGTCCACAGCTCAAAGTCCAAACACCGCAGAATCACAATCTGTTACGAACCAATACTATATCAATAATCATGCATCTCAAGCATACAACTTAAAGACAACGCCTTTCCTTTACGTTTTACGTCTTAAGGCTCCATACAAGCCATAAGCCCTTAATCGCTTGATTCTGACTTAGTTCATTAATTACAGAAGCCCAACTTCCTTAATCTAGGGTCCACAAACCCCCCCCAATTGCTTACTGTATGCACAGTAAAGCTACTGTTCTTCGAAATCCCAGAATATTCGGATATCTCACTGGAAATATCAGGATATCCCATATCAGGATATCTCACTCAAAATCTCAGGATATCAAATATTCAGATATCTCACTCGAAATATCAGGATATCGCATATCAGGATATCGCACTCGAAATATCAGGATATCCAATATCCGGATATCTCACTCGAAATATCAGGATATCCCATATCAGGATATCGCACTCGAAATATCAGAATATCCAATATCCGGATATCTCCCTCAAAATATCAGGATATCCAATACCCGGATATCTCACTCGAAATATCAGGATATCGCACTCAAAATATCAAGATATCTAATATCCGGATATCTCCATCAAAATATCAGGATATCCGGATATTCGGATATCTCACTCGAAATATCAGGATATCCAATATCCGGATATCTCACTCGAAATATCAGGATATCCAATATCAGGATATCCCACTCGAAATATCAGGATATCCAATATCCGGATATCTCACTCGAAATATCCGGATATTTCGCGACAGAATGCAGTTTCTGCATTTCGCGAAGATATCCTTCCAAGGTTCCGTTTTTAACACTTCAACACGTTAAAACATGCATTTTTAGACCCACTTAGGTTAACATTCCAATTGGTTACTTACTTAACCCATTTACATGCAAAGATGACACCTTTAACCCATTAAAACACATGATCAAGGTTGGTACAACTCACCAAAGGCTTGAAACAGAAAATGGAGGTGCTCTTGGAGCTCACAACCAACTCCAAAGTTCTGACTTCTCCCAGAAACGAAAATGGTAGTCCAAGTAAAGGTCTTTCTCCCCAAAGATGGCTCCTTGAAGCCACACAACAAGAACACAAAGACTTTTTCCCTCAAAACCAAGAAACTCAGCTCACTCCTCAACCAACAGTGGCTGGAAGTGCAGCAATGATCCACTCACACCCTCACAAGGTTGCTCTCAAGTGTTTACAAGGAGGAAAAGTGAAGAAAATGGCCTCAAAGCTCAAGAAAAAGATGAAGAAGCCATGGAACAGTGCACACAGCATGTGCAGCCACCAAAACCAAACCCACGTAGAGGCTGATATGTTTGCCTAGGGTTTTGTGCAAATGATGTATTTATAGGCACAAGGCCACTTGGCGCGCAGTATTAGCCTTAATAGCAACGCAAAAGATCTTGATCCCAAACTTTGGAATCTGAACCTACTCATTTTTCTAAGTTTTTTCATATTTTTATTTTATTTTTCTGAGCACCTTTTCGGTACGCGCTTTTCCATAGCCAGTATCAGTTCTGGCATCAGATCTCATTATTTTGACTTGAAACTCGTTTTACAAGTCCTACATATTATTCTAGTAATTATCATGCACTTATAATAATTTTCCGGGATACTTTTTTGGTACGCATTCATACCGACTAGCAGAACCGGTATCTGCACTTTTCTTCCGTAAAGCGACTTTTAGCATTCTTACCCACTAATTATAATTATTAAAACCTCATAATAATTATTAGGGTCAATTATGGAATTATTTTCTAATTATCATAATTAATTCATTAATTACTTTAATTAGCGGTGCGAGTTCTTACCGCCGCCGCCGCTACCATGCCATCACCATCACCACCACCACCACCATTGCCACTACTACTGCCATCACCGTCACCACCATTACCACCACCATCACGATGCCACTACTACAACCACCACCATCACAACTATTACCACCATCGTTGTCAGCACCACCACCATTACACCATATGAAAATCAAAGTGATGATCCAAAAAAATTTATGCTTAATAGGAATAATTTTTTATTTTATTATTTGTTGTGTTATCAAATACAATTCTCATTATCGAAATAAAAATAAAACATGTTATCAAACACATTTTTTTTTTTCTTAGAAATTATTGCAAAGCATATAATTGTTTCTTTTTAAAAAGAGTGACAGGTAACAGAATGGTTGTTATGTACGCTCTATATGTGTAGCGACTTTTATATATATATATATATATATCGCCTTACAATAGTGCAAGTTGAAATAATGGAGAGGTGTTTACCGGATAAAAAAGAAAGTTATGAGTATTCTAATGAGATAGATAAGGATCCGATAACTGGGATTCTTCGTTGACCTTATTTGATTGAAGAGTTTTAAAATTTGTCCATCAAAATCAGTACCCCAGCGTTCCACTTTGCATAGCAATTGAATCCAAATAGACGCCAGAGATTCCCAATTCAGATGTGGTATTCAGCGATGTCTACCTAAATGGAGAAATGGGTGAATAATTACATGACGAACATACTCTCAACTTTTGCGCGAAAGTGAAAATCTACTACGAATTTTTTTTTGCAGACTTAATATAGCTCACTTTCCATTGTCCATAGTTGCACACACGAACATGCAAGGCAAGTGGAATCGGATGTGCTAAATAACACAATGTTCCCGTGTCTGCTTTGAAACCCAAACGAAAGCATCATTGAACATGAAGGTTGATCACTCTGAAAGGTGAGGTAAGGAAAATCTTTTTATTTCGTCTGTGTTGCGGTTTTTTCACAAAGATTTCATTTTTCCTTTACCCATGGTGTTAGATTTTAATTTCAGAAATTGCATGTAGGTAAAAAAAAGTTTCTTCAGACCTGACCTTGAGATTTGACCTTTGGATCTGAGCCTCTATTTCGTATCATCGTTGGAGCAGATTGTCGTGGAGAGAAGCAACGCTGACGAATAAGTCTCGAAAGTGAATCCCCTTGAGTTTGTTGTGTACTCTTGATTTCTTAGAGGACACTGTGCTGCTACATATCAAGCAACACAATATAATAATAGTGATTACCACAATTTTGAATTGATCATAAAATGTTAATTCTTGCGTATACGCGTGCGTTTTTCCTTTTCGGGATATACCATGCTGTGAATAGTACACACATGGCTGTAGTAGACTCAAATAAAAGTCTTGAATCTGATAAATGATTTTTTGTATGTCCAGATCCTATTTATAATGATTTTTTTGGTGTGGTAATCTGTTATGTCTGTGAATGATGCATATTTCATACACTGTTGATGGCTTAGTGTATATTATCTTTCCTTGAATGTTGTACACCCTTTGAAAGTCAGAAAAATATGCTGAACACATGAATGTCGATGAATGGGACACTCATGGTTTCATTGTAAGTTCTATGTTCTTTCCATGTGTAACTTATGTTTACTAGCATTGGGTATTTTTTCTGATCTATGAAAATTCTTGATCCATTATGAATATCTGTTTTGGTTGATATCAACATAAATAATTTTATGGTTCTATATGTGCTGTTATATTTGTAAGATAATTGTAATGCAGTAATATTTTTGCTACTATGGTCATGATCCATACGATTACTCTGTCACAGGAACTTATTGGATGATATAGACCACAAGTTATGGACTATATATCTATCAGCTTCTGAGATGGTCATTTTTGATGTCAAGTGTTCATCGCGTTTTTTATGGTTAAGGCAATATTGATGCTATCACGAATTCGAACATTTACAGTAGCATCATTGTTAAGAGTTGACTGAACATGTCTTGAATGATTATATGAATCCTTATTACAAATGCCCCAACAGTCAATTGGTGTTTCCTACATACAATAGTAGATTGATCAAGTACAATAACTACCCTTACATGCTGACTGTCTTCTACTCTTATCATCCTTTAAATTGCTGTGTTCTTAGTGTGAACTCCTAGGCTATTAAACTCCCATCGTCCTCACAGATTACATCATCCAAGAACTTGTGAAGACTGATGTTCACAGATTAATAGACTGATCTTTATTAACTTGTTTCTGAAATTTATGATAATGTTGAGCTTAGCATATGTATCTCACATGTCATGCACTTGTAAGGGACACCAATGAAATGGTGGAATTAAGATGTTGGGTTTATGTATTGCAAAGGGTCTAAAAAAATAGGATTATAAAATATGACCCCTTTTGTATACGATGCTGCGTTATGATGAATCCATATATGAATAACTTTGTACATGATACATGGGACATGAATCAAACACAATATAGTTGAAGGAGATCTTTCGTACTGCCTACATGCTTTTCTCCAATCAATTCCAGTTTTCATCATGCCCATAAACTCCTAATTAGTGATGCGAATATTCTGTGAAAGGGATTAAAAAAATGGGGAAAATGAGTTCATGATGAGCACATGAAATAATACCTTCAAAATGGTTAAGTTCCATGACCAAGAGAATTAAGCTAATTAGATTTCCTTAATAACTAGAGCACTTGAAAAGAATCAGATCCAGAACTAAACATATGTAACGCTGCTAAGCCAAAGTATTTTCTGAAGAGTAAGAAAATCTTGTATTGATGGCTCGCTTATGTGTAGTCCCAAGCACAGCAACATTGATAAGTTTACTGCATTAAAATCTTGTATGCACATAACTAAAATGCAAAAATCAAAAATTTATAAAATTTATACGTTGGTGTGGTTTGATATGGACATTGGCAAATATCCAAGGCACAATCATAAGGCTGTTCACGGGTAAATGTAAAGGGTAGGTCAACAATCATAAGGCTGCTCACGGGTAAAGGTAAAGGGTAGTTCAACCAATTTTTTTTAAAGACAGGTATATTTTTGTAATTGCAATTTATTTCCTATCTATATATATTTTTTTTTGATAACATACCTCATTTATATTTTACCTCAGAACAAACAGAGACTTTATAAAATTTATCTAATTTTTCTAGTAAATTTTTTTTCAACCAAATAATTTTTTTCACATTTTCCTACTAAACTCACTTTCTAACCATTATCAAAGGCTATGTAGCTCCGACACCGACACGGGACACGTGACACGATACGACACGACACTCTGACACGTTAATCCTAAAAAGTGTTAGATTTCGACATGTTAGGACACATTTTGATATTAAATAATATTTTTAATTTATGTAATGTATATTATATTTAATATTCAATAATTTACAGAAAAATAAATCTAAACTTATAATATTCATAAATTTTGCAAAGAAAAATAAGATATCCCAAATATTTATATTAAACTCAATAAAATAGTAATCGTAATCCAACGAATCTAATAGTCGCAAATAAAAAATCAACGCAACACAACCTTTAAATCTTTTTTTGAATTTTTATAACACGTGTTGGAGTGTCGGAGAGTGTCAGAGTGTCCGAGAGTGTCGGGAAGTGTCGGACACGACACGTCAGGGTTTTGGAAGTGTCGGTGTTTCATAGATCAAAGGCACCTGTAGCACTTATCCAAACTTAGAGGAAGGATATTTTAATTATCAAATTTTTTTATTACTAACTTACTACCTATCTAATCACCATTGAATCAAAGAGAGAATGTTAAAAAGTTTTTAAAAAAAGAGAAAATGTTGATCCAATGGTAATTAAATATGTAGTGAGTTGGTAGTAGAAGATTTTAGTAGTAAGAATATCGTACCCCCAACTTAATCATAAAATACATTGGCAATTGTAATCCATTATAAATGGAAAATACTTATATTTATAATTGATTATATTTCTCTTGCATGAAATAAATTTTGAGTACACATAGAAGGGAAATGAATCTCGCTTTCGTTTTTTTCTTCTTCTTTTATTTATGGATTTCTCTTATAATCTTATATTTATTACATGAAAATAAATTTTTTTTCTTATAATCCTTTACAATTGTATTTTTTTTTTCCTTTCGGTGATAAAAAAGAGTGATGAATTAAAGTCCTATTTGTTTCATTTTTTTTGGTCTCATTTTTGTGACGTGACTGTACGGTGATATAAAAATCTCAGCCTTTTCTCTGTTCTCTGTCTCGTCTCTCTCTCTCTAACTCTGACACACAGTGTGATAAGACGAAGATGGCACTGCAACTGTGGGAGATGATGAAGGAATCCATAATAGCCTACACTGGCCTCTCTCCACCCATCTTCTTCACTTTCCTCGCCCTTCTACTCGCCGTATACTACGTCGTTTCGGGTCTTTTTGGCTCCTCCCGTTCTCACCACCGCCGTGGAGGTTCAAGAGACTTTGAGGGGAATATGCAACCTCTGCCACCACCGGTTCAGATCGGAGAGGTCACCGAGGAAGAGCTCAAAGCCTATGATGGCTCTGATTCCAAGAAGCCTCTTCTAATGGCTATCAAGGGTCAGATATATGATGTTTCACAGAGCAGGTATAACTAAAACAAGACCTTTTTTTTTTTTTTTTTTTTTGCTTTTTACCCCTTTTTTGTGATTTTGGATTCTGGATTTTGTTTTGAATGGTCCATGGAGCCTTTTTGTTATTCTGGGTATGTTTAGTCTTTCTTCTCTTTTGTTTTTTAAATGTATATTTGAATTTCAAGGAATTTTTTTGGGTTACTTTTGTTAAAAATTGATCCTTTTTTTTTATTATTATCCCTGTTGTTTGTTTATTTATTTATTTTGTGCTAATTTTGTGGATTGGATTTGATAACAGAAGTTTAAGAATTTATCTGATTTTGAACTTCTTTTTCATGCTCGGGGGTATTAATTTTGTTTTTGTTTTCCCTTTGTTGCTGATATGGTGAAAAGAGGATGCAATTCTTCTCAAGTTTTAAAATCCCATATTATTAATTAGCATTTGGAGTGGAAAATGGGAAGGTGGGAATTGGAGGGGTTGAAAAATACTGGGTGTATATAGAACTATGCAATGTTGTATTCAAATGCGTTATCAATTTTTAAACCTCTATTTTTCAACTTCAGGTCCACACATCTGCTAAGCCTAGCATTGATGTTGGGTTGGTGGAACGTGGGTAGGTCGAAGTTAGAGAGCTGAGTGAAAATGACTTTTAACCAAAGTTTTGGGGTAGAGTGAAAATGACCTCATTTTATTTTCCATCTTTTCGTAAGCTTGTTACTCCAAGTACACGAAATGTAAAGTGACTTTCATTTCAAATTTTCCACCTTCCAATTTCAAGCAAGTCAAGCCAGTAGATCCTTGGTCACAAGTCAGAAGTTGTTTTTACTAAGTTGAAAAGGGTGTCACTGTCTTCATGCTTTACTCATTTTTATGTGTGTTTTTGTATACTTTCCAAGGATTTAAACTATAGTTTTGATGCATCTCAAAGGGGGTTTGACGAAATATAGTATTAATTTGTTCCTTATTTTTGAATTGGCCAAAGTTTGATTGAAGTGGTTGCTCTGTCAAAGATATCAGTCTTTATCTCTCTTTCTACTGTAATGTACTTTCTATCTCCGGAAATAATGAATTTGTATGGTTATTTTGTTTCACCTGGATGTTATGTTTTTTGGGGTCGCTTATTTCATAATTAGGCATGTTGGGAAAGACTGACTTATCAAGTTAGGAACTTCAAAATTCTCACTCTTTATACAAAAGTAAGTTGTTCAATAAGCTAAGGTTTCCATGCAATTTTCATATAGTATGAATCATGTAAATCTTTGATTTAAGGAGTATTTGGGTATGAAAAGGAAGGGAAAACATAAGCATCTTATTTTCTTATGTAGATTGGTAAGACCTAATGTTTCTGTAATGTGTCCTACTAGGATGTTTTATGGACCTGGTGGACCTTATGCTCTATTTGCTGGCAAGGATGCCAGCAGAGCTTTAGCAAAAATGTCTTTTGAAGATAAAGATCTAACTGGAGATATCTCTGGTCTTGGCCCATTTGAGCTTGAGGCCTTACAAGACTGGGAATATAAATTTATGGGCAAGTATGTACAGGTTGGAAC
Source organism: Gastrolobium villosum (assembly GCA_032173675.1). Taxonomy (NCBI): domain Eukaryota; kingdom Viridiplantae; phylum Streptophyta; class Magnoliopsida; order Fabales; family Fabaceae; genus Gastrolobium; species Gastrolobium villosum. Next base: position 13,638 of record JAVKPL010012509.1, on the reverse strand, counting down.
TGTTAAAAAGACAGTTCCAGTAACTGAAGCAGAATCCACTGACAAAGAGACAGTTCCAGTAACTGAAGCAGAATCCACTGGTGAATGAATCCTCGGAGTGTGCTTCTATTGATGCAGATGCTTCCAAGCTTACTGAAGATGGCCCTTCAGAAATTGCAGCTTTTAAAAGTGATGAAACCCCTTCAAACGTTGATGCACATAAAGAGTAATAATGGTTGGATAATTGTCTTACAAATAGTGGAAACAATTATATAGGGTTGGACAAGTTATGTTTAGACTAGTCTACCCCTTTTGCACTGGAACTTTACTTAAATATTTAGTTTGATTGATAAGGAATTTTTAGTGTTTATTTCAGTTATACTTGGTTTAAACTTGCTTTTCTCTAGGGGTGTTAACAGGCTAAGCCTATGTTTAAACGTGTTAGTCTGACTAAGTCTATTACCTGTTATGAATAATATTATCGGCATGTGGCCTGACTTATTTATAAAAATAAAAGCCTGATTTAGCCTGTTTAAAAAATAAATACGACAACAAAAGTTTATCCAGATAGAATATATAATCAACAATACTAATAATTTCATAAATATTCTTAAACTCAATGTATATCCAAATATCACAATATAGAAAAAATTATTCAAAAAGTCTATTTAATCAATAAAATTGGATGAAATAGATTGAGGAGAGTGAAATGGTTATTATAAGTAGTATAAAAAATATAACATAAAAATAAAAATTAATCTAAGGTCGAGGTTTTGAATTTGAGCTCAAGACTTTTTTATTAAAGGTGTTTTTATACATGTCCAAATTTGGTTTCAACCATTGATTTTAGGCATGTAAGCTCATGTCTTCGCGAGCCGAGCCAAAGCCCCTTGTTTATTATCTCTACTTTCCTCTTCGATAAGACCTATATTACTTAGAAGCAAGGTACCGAAAATTATGCATTGAGATGTCAATTGATGTGTTGTTCAAGTCGAGCATGTGAAAATATACAATGTGTAAAAGCAAGTGGTGCGTTTGCCACGTGGTGCATGTGACTGGTCGTGCATTATCTCTATATGTGACTTAAAAATGTGAATTATTCTAAAGGATATAAAGTTGTATTATTTTAAGTGAGAGAAATAGATAGATAAAGGAGGAAAGAGAGTTGAAAAAAATATATAAATATGTGGATCTCTTTATGAGAGTAAAATGACATAAGTTGTGTCATTAAAAAATAAATATTATTCCCTTTCTTTATATGTTTCACTGCAATTTTTTTTTTTTTTTATGAACTGTTTCACTGCATTATTTTGGCATAGAAATGAAGTTCCTTATAGGAAAAAAAACAAGTGGTTATAATCGTTGTTTGAAAGATCAAGAGAATAGATTTTAACAATTTCATAGTCAGTTGTACATGTATATGTGTATTTTATCACAATTTAAGCTGTTGATTTTTAATTATTAGTTGTATTTTACTTTTTCTCTTCTAAACGCTAAAGTATGCCTCTTATGTTAGAGGATTTAAATTTATAACTTAACATATTAATTAAAATAAGGGAATATAAAAATAAGTGAGTTTCACCCACTTTTTATGAGACAATTTTGTCTAATGAGAAATTATATTTCCATAAATAATTGAATGAGTATTGTAACACTCCGTCTACATCTGGTGTATTAACATACAAATGGTATTTAAAGTGCAGCTTGCAATAATTAATCGCGGAAAATATATTACTTTGTATAAATAAACAAGGCTAATGCTCATGGTGGATTAGTTTTTCCTTTTAATAACAATCTTTATGTAATTGCAATGCTAAAATAAAACCTGAAATACCTTGTACTCATAAATAATAATTCAAAAGCATCCATAACACATGGTGCTACAATACAAATATTAAAGTCAACAAATAACAAATTATTTAATAGTGACATACACAACCCCTATGCTCACACAAATAACAACATAATCCGTAAGTCTAGTCACACTGGAGTCTCATCATGACAAAAGAAATAATCATAATATGCATGACTTATAACAATAATAAAATCTATATGCTGGCCTCTTGCCTCTATCAGTGTCTGTCTCACGAACGCCATCTCGTAAAAAATGTGCCTAGAAGGGGTGACATTTCTAACAGAAATCTCAGTAAGACAGAGGGTCCTCAAGGAATCCTCCACCCAAAGCTCACTTATATGTATAATATAAGTTCTAAAACAGTGCTCACTTATATGTATAATATAAGTTCTAAAACAGTGCAGATAGTATATAAAGAAGCAAATTAATAACAAGATAAAAAGAATGGCTATACTAGGCCATTTATAGCATTAAACAATGTAGTATATAAAATGAGCATGGCATGCACTATATCAAATGAGTGTGCAATGCCGCATATGTCCATATCATGTGTGTATGCATCCTCAAACATACATCATGTGGCTGTGCAAATCATAATTCTACTGGCTAGAGAACAACGTAGGTATTATGCACGTCTGCAACCTACTCAAAAGTATAAAGAGTTCACCTTATACCCACACTATAGGAGTTCTACCCCTTACATGGAATCCACCATGGTCAGGAACCTCACACAGGTGTTGTGCATACTACCCCACCTACATATACATGTAGCAATGCACTATAACAGAATCTAGCTCAACAACATATCCAACACTCATAACATAAACTGATATAATTCCATAATCCAGCTGAACATGATATCCAATACTCATAACATAACAGATATAATTTCCAGAAAATATACCATGCAGATAAACCAATCTCCCATGGGGTTTGGCGGAACAAGCAACAGATAAAACTGAGGACCAAAAGCATACCAACTCAGTATCAACGTGGTCACCAACAACCAAACAATCCAGCGAGTCGCAATCTGGTGTAATGGAAAACACATCATCAATACATGATCTATAATTCCAAGTCAAAAAGAATACGTTTTCTTTTTCATTTTCGCTTGCTGCACGCTTTCCTCAAAGCCTTAAGCATTAAATCTCATTTACTCTTTTTAAAACTTAAATTGAAACTCTTTACCGAAAATTCTAAGATTTTAATATGTTAAACTATACATTCCCAGATCTGCAACGATATATTATATGTCTCATTTGGAGTTGTATAACTCCCGTTATATTTTTCGCAAAGTTCCTACAACAAACTGAATTTCCAACAATAGAGTCGCGACTTCAAACATAAATTGCAATCAATCCACTTATCCAATGGATCTGAAATTTTACAGGGTTGTAACCCTATATGTTATCTTCACATAGGTTCAAGCCTCACTCAATTAGGAGCTCTATAACTCGAGATATCGTGATTTTACTAAACTAGGTCACTTTTGTCTCAAGGAGTATTCGATTACTGCGTTCTTTCCAGAAAGTATTGGAATACTGCCCGAGAAGTATTCCAATACTTCCTCGAAAAAATGCAGAAAACTGAGTTTTTAAGGTATAATTGACCTCCAATGATCTCCGAAACTTGCCAACACTGAACATACCAACACTTTTTAAACACCAAAACAACTTCAAAACTCAACCTTTAACCTAAATCATGCTTTCTATCATGAAGAAGAACAAAGAAAAGGTCATTCTTTTCACATAAACACAAGAGGGATGTTTGATATATACTTTGGAAAAATGAGGGAACTTGGAGGGCTTTGAAGTTGCTCCAAATCACTGACCAAAGGGTGCACGAAAATCTAAGAAGAAAGCTTGGTTCTTTCCTCTCTAAGATGGCACCTTGACACTCCAAGAAGTGAGGGAATCACTCTTTATTAAGAAAGAATGGTGGCGACCCTCACACCCTCATCAAATAGAACTTAAACACCTCCTAAAACACATTTTTCTTCTACAAGAGCTAAGCTATAGTGGGTTGAGGATGATTTCATGGCATAGAAGTGGATAAAGATGGGGACTTGATGGGGTCTAGAGAAAAAATAGCAAGCTTTCATGGAGGCAAGGCTAAGGCACTATAGAGGAACATTCATGGCAGCCACACAACACTAATGGGGCAGCTGACATATGTTAGAAAATATCCTAGGATTTAGTGTCATTTAGCTATTTATAGGTTCACTAACTTAAACTAATAATATTAGTTCTAATAGCTCTGCTAATCATTTTACTACCAAAATTTATATTCTTAACCTAAACATTTTTCTAGGAATTATCATATTTTTATTATAATTTTTGGAGATACTTCACCGGTACTCGTTTTATACAGCGAAATAGCGATATTAGTTATGACATCACTGCTTATTATTTGTACCCCAAATTTGATATTCTTAACCTAGATATTTTTTTAGGAATATTCATATTTTTATTTTTATTTTTTGGATTACTTCGTCAGTATTCATTTATACCGCGAAATAACAGGTATTTACACTTTCCTTCAGAAAAGTGACTTAATATTGATTATTATGCTCTTTCCATATTTATTCAAAGTAAATTATGGAATTATTTCATAAACTCATGATTAAATTATTTAAATTCCAAATTTAGGGGTGCGAATTCTTACGAGTATCACCTTGTTTAAGTCATCAAGTTTCTACATGGGAATATGAAGATAAATATTAAATCTCACCTTTATATTTGGAGTCTAAAATGATCCTTTGCCTGTCTGATATCAAATAGCTTAAAAAATGTAACTTAAGTGTGATCAAGTATTTTTAAAAGCTACTTGATGTTGGAATTATGTTCCACCTAGGTTACAGATGAGAGAGCGAGAGAGAGAGAGATAGAGAGACTGTTCTTAGCAAAGTTGTCTTATTAAAGTTGGATAAATCTAAAGTTCATTTTTTGTTCGTAAATTTAACTTTAAATTAAATAATCATTTGATTGGGAGATAACCTTGAAATAATTTCAAAAAAATAAAATAAATCATATTGCTATTTACTTAAAAAATCATATTACAAAAGACTAAATATTATATGTGCAACTATTATTGCTTGAGTAATAATGATGTGGGCAACGTTACACTACTAAGCCCTTGTATTTATTTTTGTTAAATATAGTTTGCTCTTAATTCTTACCATGTAAACCAAACAAATGGAAGTTAACATTTTATTTTATGGTATAGAGTGCTTAACAAAATTAAGTTAACGCGAAATCTACCCAATGGCATTGAGTGCTTGGGAATTACCCAAAAAAAAAAAAAAAAAATTAACTCGAAATCTAAGGATATGCTACCTTGCATATGAGATATATCATTGTAAGAAAATAAAAATAAAAAATAAAAATACACATGAGATACTTTTTATATTACTCCTTATTGCATGAAGATGGACTTTTATGCAAGTGTCATGTAAAATTAATACTCCTTGCATATATGCCCTACCTTAGAAATCTAACCTAAACTCTATGCTCTTGCTATAAAGCTCAAATAAATAAGTTTGTCCCAGACACCGAAATGATGTACATGTTGATAAGGAGAGGTTATTAATCACCCAACAACTCTGTTGTTTCATTCAAGCAGTCAATATATATAAAGAAAAATATTTTTGAAACAGTTTCAGATAGATTTATTTATCTCCACCTAAAAATTATGTTATTTTGTTTATATAGGTATAGGGTTCATTTTTTCTTCAATTACTGCATATAAGTTATCTGCAGTAAGCCTAATACGACGTCGTTTTGGAGCAAAATGAAATCATGATATTTTTATAATTTTAATTTATTTCAGGGTTATTATAGTCTTTATAATTATATTTTTTTAATGTTTCAATTCCCAAACGACGTCATTTTGGAAATAAATGCAAATAACTTATTTGCATTAACTGCAGAAATATTTTTCTGATATATATATATATAAAATGGCAAAATGATTTGTAATGTGACTGCATATAAGCATTGATGCAGTCGCCTAAAAACTACGTCGTTTTGGGTGGGATATATGAAGTCTGCATTCAAAATAAAAAATAAAAAATGAAAATATCATATTTATTTCCACATTTGTTTGGTTATGATTCCTCATTTTTAATACTTTAAATTTATTTCCACCATTATTTAGTTATAATTCCCCATATTTAATGATTTCATACTATAAAACGACCTAGTTTTATATGACTGCACCAAATCTTAGGTGCAATCATTGTACATCCGCTAAACTATATATATATATATATATATATATATATATATATATATATATATATATATATATATATATATATAGGTGTAGGATCCTTTGACACTTATGTCAAATTTAAAGTTTGATACCTCATTTGAGTGCCGTTAGATAAAAAAAAGATCATTGATGTCACATGCTTACGAATCAGAGTCGTTGATCTTTTTTTTATCTAATGACTCTCAGATTACGTGTCAAACTTTAAATTTAACACCGGTGTCAAAGGATCCAACCCCATATATATATATATATATATATATATATATATATATATATATATATAAAGGATTTCTCTAGTCACTGGAGATAAAGTTATCTCCAGTGAGCTCAAAACGACGTCATTTTAGGACGGAAATCAATGTATTTTTGTAATTATAATATATTGCAGGGTTATATTAGTCTTTATTATTATAATTTTTTAATTTTATAACTCCAAAGTAACGTCATTTTAAGCTCACTGGAGATAACTTTATCTCTGATGACTGGAGAAATACTTTTCCCTATATATATATACATATAGAGAGAGAGGATCCTTTAATATCGATATAAAATGTTGAAATTTGACATCAAATACCAACCTTTGATTTTTGCCAATCAACGATTATCATTTATTGGGAATCAAACTTATTAATTAATTATTAATTTTCAATAAATGATAATCATTGATTGGTGAAAATAAACGGTTAGGATTTGGTATTAAATTTTAAAGTTTAACACCGATGTCAAATGATCCTACCCCATATATATATAAAATCCTTTTGTATCGATGTCAAATTTCGAAATTTGACATCAAATCCAACATTTGATTTTCGCCAATCAACGGTTATCATTTATTGGAAATCAAACTTATTATTAATTATTAATTTTCGATAAATGATAACTGTTGATTGACAAAAATTAAGGGTTAGGATTTGATATTAAATTTTAAAGTTTAACTCTGGTGTCAAATTAGAGTCGGCAAAATGGGCTAACTCGGCTCAACTCACGTACAACCCAGATAAAATGAGCCGGGTTATGGTTGGCTCGAAAAAAAAACGAGCTAGAAAATCTAACCCAACTCGACTTGAGTCAGGTTTGTGGAACCAATGGAGAATTTAAAGATTCAAGGATTTTGATGATAGCAAACAAAGCATGGAAAGAAAACTTCAAGTTGCAACAATCAAAAAGAAATAATCAACTAACATTCATGAAGTCCATCAAGACTCAAGCTTCAGATGAAGAATCTAAGTCCAAGAATTCTCAAGTAATATACTTTAGGACTTAGAATTAATTGTGAGGGTAAGTGACTTCATGCATGAGTATGTTCAAAAATATTTTTGTTAAAGTACATGCATTAAATCATCATTTGATAACAAAAAGGATTTATAGCATCACTTATTTATAAAAAACATGTTTTCAAGATTCAATCAAGTAATTTAACATGTTTGAAAGGAATTTAAAATAAAGAAGAATGCTTATAAATGTATTTCCAACCTTTCCAACAGGTTGGGAATCGATTACCACTCATTGGGAATCGATTCCTACTCTCAAGAAAAGTTGGAATCGATTCCCAATGAGTGGTAATCGATTCCCAACCTGTTGGAAAGGTTAGAAATTTTCCCACAGCAAGGAAATCGATTCCCTCTTGCACCAGAGGACGAAAATAATGGCCATAAACGGCTAGTTTTGCGAAAAATGGCTGTATAAAGGCTCATGGGGCCCCTCTATAAATAGAGACTATTGTTCCATTGATTGGACAACTCTTCTTGATTATAATTATTGATTTAATTCATATCATTTGCTTATTTTCAATCATCTTGATCATAACTACTTTTTGATATTTATTCTTGTGAGAGGTCAACACTCATATTTCTTCAACTTGTATAATCTGTACTTTGAGAATACTTAGCTATTGTTAAACACCTCCATTTGATTTCTTGAATAGTTAGGGGAATGAAACCTTATGCTTGAGAGGTCACCAAATTCTTAAGAAAATTTGGAGTCAAAAATTGTAAGGCATCAAGAGCCCGAAGTCTTGAAAGGTTGTAGTGGTTTGTCAAGCATCCTCAAGCTTCATAGCTAGTGAAAGAGTTTGATCAAGCGACTTCAGTCTGGACAAAGGTCACAGTGATGGTGACCGAACTAGGATACATCTAATTTGCAATTTCTCTAACCTTAAACTCCTTACTTTAGTATTGAAATTGCATCTTGAGATTATGTCTATCTATTTGCCTACTAATTTTATTAATCACACACTCGCTCTCACACTTAGATTTTTCCTCGTTAAACCATTTTATTGAAACACTCTTTAAAATATCAAAGGAGGTACTTTGCGAAAAGATTCTATAAAACTCAATTCACCCCCTCTTGAGTATTGAAGCCATTTGTCCAACAGGGTTAGGGTTGGCTCGCGGGTTGACTCGAAAAAATGGCTCGCGGGTTGGCTAAAAAATGGCTCGCGGTTTGGCTCATTTTTAGCCTTTTGAAATGAATATGTAGTATTAATGCACCACCTGCAAGGTGTGGCTCAGTTGACTTGGTGCTGAGTCCTAGGGGTTCGGGCTGTGAGTCTAAAGGGCTTGAGTTCGAATCCTGGCAAACACACTTTGTGGGTAGCCGAGAAACCCTTTCCCTCTCAATCCACGAAAGAGATTAGTCCCATCCTACGTGAGGTGGGGAAACCCTTGGGTATATATAAAAAAAGTATTAATACACCCAGCTATATGACTTCCATCAGCTCAAACAATACAATTATCTTACAAGATATTTTATATATAAAAAAAAAATAAAAATAGAAAAGGGTCACGAATGAGAAGCAAAAGCAGAATGTTCTAGTTTCGAATTTTCTTCACAACAAATCTGCACCAACATCGAGAAACAATCAGAACCACTTGCTACCAAGTTGGGTAAGACATTTGAACCAAACAAAGCAAGCACAGACTAACAATATGAAAAGGGAAACTTGAGTGCATGTTTTTAATACTTTAGGAAGACATAATTACTAAATAAATCTGGACTAGGTGACAAAAGTGCTTATCAACTATAAATCTGGCTTGGTGTGCATGACAACCTTCCCAGAATCAATTTTTTTTTAATTCCTGTTCCCAGGAACAGAAATGGATAGAAAACTCGTTTGGTAAAATCGATTTATTTCTTTGTTCCCGGTATGAACCAATTTAATTTTTGTGCTCGGGAATAGAAAAAAGAATCAGAAATTTTTTGCTTTTTTGTTCTCGGGCACAAAATGAGAAACACTTATATCTCTCAATCACTCTTCACCTCTACCATCATCACCACCACTACTATCATCTCGACACGATCACCACGACCATTGTCGCCGCTGCCATCATACCACTAGTGCCGTCGCCACCCCCCACCACCACGATGCCACAGCCACCATCATCACCACCTTCACCCATCACTACCACCATGCCACCATCAACACCACCACAACTACCACCGCCGCCATCATTACCACCACCAATATCACCTTCACCGTCACCATCACTACTGCCATCAACCACCACCACCACCATCATCGCAACCACTGCCATCACCACCACGGCCACCATCGCCATCACCACACCACTGTCACCACCATCATTGCCACCATTACCACCACCACGACGTCACTGCTACATCACCGTCACTGTCACCAACCACCATTACCATTGTCGCAACCACTACCATCACCGTCGCCGCCCCTGCCATCCCCACCAACCACCACCATTACTATGTATATATATATATATATATATATATATATATATGTATATATATGTATATGTATACGTATATATATATATATATATATATATATATATATATATATATATATATATATGTCAGGATCATTTTACATCGGAGTAAGTTACACTCTCAATCTTGATCATTGATCTTATTTATATTTAACGATTTTGATTTATTGGATATTTGAGCAATTGGATGCAAGCAAATCAATGATCAAGATTTGGTGTAAGATTTATTATTCTTACACTGATATAATTTTATCCTGCCCTATATATATGGGTAAAGTATTTCTTCAGTTACTAGAGATAAGTTATATCTAGTGACCTCCAAAATCACATCGTTTTGAATTAATGGAGAGCTATGATGCACGGACACGGGACACGACACGACACGACACACCGATACGTTAATTCTAAAAAATGTCATATTTGGACACGTTGGGACACGTTTTGATATTAAATAAAAATTTTAATATATATAATATAATTTATATTTAATACATATAAAAGTCCATAATAAGTCATATAACCAATCAAATATTTAAATTTCATAACATAAATATAAAAATAAATATAAATAATTTTTCGTACTTTGTTAATTTTTCATGTCAGATTTCATAACATAAAAAACCAATTTATAAATTATTTCTTTTATATATAGTTAACAAATTAAAATAAAAAATAAATAAAAATAAAAATAAAAAAGTGTCCGAGCGTTGACCGCGTGTCTGAAAAAGTTGACCGCGTGTCGGAAAAACGTCTCCGAGCGTGTCCGAGGGTTTACCGCGTGTCCCCAAATGTTGACCACGTGTCGGAACGTGTCCGTGTCGGACACGTGTCCGACACGCAAATTTTCAAAACATTTGCGTGTCCGTGCTATACAGATGAAGAGTGTTTCTGTAATTTTAAGAGAATTAATGAAGGGTATTTCAATAAAATTCATATAATAAAAAAATAAATAAAATTACAAAACACGTACCCCTTCATTAATTTAAAATGAAATGATTTTAGGGGTCACTAGAAATAATTTATTGAGAAAAATACTTTACCTTATATATATATATATAATTTAATTTCTCATCTTAATGGTTGATTTTCATGTATTTAGTGATTGTTATTATTAAATTAATTAAGTAATTAATTATTACTTTCTAATAAATTAAAATTATATGATACATGAAGATCCACGGTTGAGACAAAAGATTTTTTTTTGGGAAGATGCCAATTCATCCGGCTAGCACACAAATTGTTTTGTACTAGAGATAGATTGCTACCTGCCTAGTGCCTACCTTCACCAAGAATAACAATCTTTAGAAAAGTGAAAAGGGTTGCGACCTTTCTGTTGCTTCATTTCTTAAATGCCTTGGCCCCCACTACAACTGCATTTCGTGATCCATAATTTATTAATTTTTTTTAGTGAGTGACCTATTAATTTGATATAGGCTACTATAGGTATATTCTATATGTAATAATTTAAAGGTCTGTAGGCCTATTAATTTATTTAAACTTATCAAATTTTCAATATCTATTAAGAATTAAAAAATAAGTAAAATGATAATATTTTATTATTAATATTATTTAAATAATTATTTTATTTTATTTTAATCAAAATGAATAATATAATATAGGCCAGTTTATTAGCAGACCATATAAAGTTAGATCTATAATTTATTTTCTAAATAGATTTTTTTAAAAACACAAATCTATTTTATTTTATTAAATACACTAGGTTAGGTCGGCCCCTAACTTAGATCACGTAAGCTCTTAATAATCTGTCTGATCCATTTATATTCCATTATCCATGAAAGAGGAAAATCTGAAAATTAGACCCCAAGTCATAACTCACGATGTTCGTGATCTGGATTGGATCGGTTTTGTAAGTAAAAGTCATCTGATTCAATCCAAATTTTTTTGGTTTGGATGAGATCAGTTTTCGATTTTTTAAAAATCCTAAAATTTGTTTCATAATTATTGTGCAAATAATAAATTTTATACATATTAGCTTTATATATATATTTATTGAAACACAAAAGCATCATTAAACAATAATATAGTATTTTTTTTTATTTTTTTTATTTCTTTTTTGCAATATGAAGCTCTACACAGATGGAGTTTTGTTGATTAGATATGATTAGATTTTTTCTTGAATTTAGTTGATGGATTAATGGGTCTTGGGTTTAGAAATTCTTGAGTTATGATTGGGGGAAAAGCCCAAGTAGGTAGAGGAGAATTAATGATATATTGGATCGATTTGGATCGGATCGGTTGTCATCAATCAATCCGAAAACCGATGCAATCCAATTAAATTTTACGGTCTTTTTTTTTTGGTTTTCGATTTATTCGGTTATCGGTTTTTCGGTTCGATCACCGCAGTTTGAATCGGTTGACGAACACCCCTAATTAACATGAAGGAAAGGTTGGACCAAATATACCACGTAGTATTGCAATTACTTTATTTTAATATAGAAATGTGAGTATTTTTTTTTTTGAATAATGATGGTTGCACACGTGTGAGTGAGTAAAAGGATGCCCCTTTTTTAAATTTAAAATACAAAAATTTCGAAAAAATGTTTTTTGCTAAAAAAGCGTTCTTTGTCCCTTTTTTTTCAAAATACTTCAATAGGTACACACAAAAAAGAAGCTAATTCTGCAGCTTTTTGTTCCACTTCTCGCGGAGTTAAATTCTCGTCAATACGTATTCCCTCTTTTCTATCGAATCGATCATAACCACTACCCACATTCCACGAAATTGTACACCACAAATAAGAACTAATAAAGAGACCCGCAATTCCATAGAAAGACATAACGATCCCTTGTGGAAAAAAAAGAATTTCCTGAGACGGAAATAAAGATAACAAATTCTTACCAAGATAACTGGAAGTTCCAACCAATAAGAATCCCAATGAACCTACAAAAAGGATAAAGGCCCAGCAAAAATTGCTTGTTTTTCGAGACCCCGTTATAAGTTCTATCCATATACGTTCTGATCGCCAACTCATACTTGATCCAGTTCTACTTTATTGGAATAGGGGGAATAAAAAACCCAAGCAAATGAATTTTATTTTACTTATCTTATCCAAAGTAACTTTCATCAACTAGCATTATTTTGATATAAACCTTTAGGAGTAAATCATCGAACTGTTTCCAGATCTAAAAAAAAAAACATACGAGATTTGTCTCCACTATCCGTATCTAAAAAATCTTGTTTTTTTGAACATGAAGAAATAAGGAAGCCATTGCAATTGCCGGAAATACTAGGCCCACTAAAGGCACCAAAATGGAGGGTAGGGTTATCATAGAATGGGGACCTCGATTTAATATTTGTACCTTTTATATATATATTTCTATTAATTTTTTAATTATTCCTGTTTTTATAGTCTATAATCAATCGAATTCATATATACTTATACTTAGTAAAATTGAATAATTATACTAAATATATATATATAAAAAAAAAAAGATTAAGAAAAGAATCAAGAGTATAAATAGAATCAAATAATCAATAATATAAGGAATGTAGAATGAAATAAATGGATAGATTTCGCTTTCTATTTCTGCAAGAAGCAAATGTATGATAATACACCCTTTTTTTATTCTTAGTACTCTTCAAGTATTATCGTCTTACTATTATCCTGTGTGTTCTAATTTTCTTTTTGTCTCATAATTTATTTGTGAAAAAAAAAATAATTTTAGTCTATGCTTGATTTTTCATTTTGAGTCAAAGGAAAGAAAGCATGGAGCTGAAATAACTCACTCAGAACCCACTTTAAAGTATTACGCGGTACGATTGAATCAAATAAGCCT
>JAVKPL010012508.1:0-61784 GCA_032173675.1 Gastrolobium villosum | reverse complement strand
TGCCGCCCCCACCCTACTTTGAGGGCACAGAGGATGACCCCGGCCCAAATAATTCAGAACCTCCTGATACATCAGCTGATCCTACTCCCCTTGTGAGCCCACCGGAAATCAGTTTCAATGCGTTATTTGGCCATCACAACTCTAGATCGTTTCGTCTAACAGGCGCTATTAAAGGAAAATCCGTCCAAATCCTAATTGATGGGGGCAGTACCCATAATTTTGTTACGGCTCGTATGGCCACTTTTCTTGACCTAACTATGCAACAAATTTCCCCTTTTCAAGTGCAGGTGGGAAATGGAGACTCTCTTCAATGCGCAGCTTCGTGTTTAGCAGTTCCATTGCTTCTACAAACCAACACGTTTTCTGTGGATCTGTTTGTATTAGATCTCAAGGGAGCTGATGTTGTGCTGGGCATTCAGTGGTTATCCACTCTCGGTCCAATTGTTACAGACTACTCCCACTTAACAATGTCCTTTAACCACAATTCCTCCACTATAATCCTTCAAGGTGATCCAGACCCTCGTCCATCCCAAATTTCTAATGCCCAATTCCATAAACTTGTAGCCCAAAATTCGGTGTCCTCGTGTTTTATGTGCCTCACCAGTGAACAACACACCCTATCAAGCCCACCTAATTCACCCAACCAGTCTACCCCGATCCAACAAATTTTGTCCCAGTTTCATGATGTATTCAACCCCATTACCACCTTACCACCTTACAGAAATTTCAACCATCACATACACCTCCTTCCTCAATCTAAACCTGTCCAGGCTCGACCTTATAGATACCCACATTTTCAAAAGACTGAAATTGAGAAGATGGTCAATGACATGTTAACTAATGGCATTATTCAACCCAGTCACTCCCCATTCAGTTCTCCAGTCCTGTTGGTTCGCAAAAAAGATGGCACATGGCGATTCTGTGTTGACTATCGTGCCTTAAACGCGATTATGATACCGGATAAATTTCCCATCCCTACGGTGGATGAACTAGTGGATGAGTTACACGGTGCCCAGTTTTTCTCAAAACTGGATTTACGATCGGGCTATCACCAGGTTAAGATGGCAGCAGCTGATGTTCACAAGACTGCATCCAGAACCCACAGTGGACACTTCGAGTTCCTAGTGATGTCGTTCGGTTTGTCTAATGCACCGTCCACTTTTCAGGCAACTATGAACCATGTGTTCAATAGATTCCTCAGACGATTTGTCGTCATTTTCTTTGATGATATCCTAATCTACAGTTCATCCCTCCAAGCCCATTCTGAGCATCTGGTGCAAGTGTTGCAGACACTTAGGGATCATCAATTTTTTGCTAAATTCTCTAAATGCTCATTTGCTGTGCAGGAAATCCAATTTTTAGGTCATATTATTTCAGTTAAGGGTGTATCTCCTAACCCATCCAAGATACAAGCTGTCAAGGATTGGCCTACTCCTAAGTCGGTGACACAGCTACGTGCTTTTTTGGGATTATCCGGCTACTATCGCCGATTCATACAAGGGTATGCTACAATTACAGCCCCCCTCACTGATTTACTAGCTACTGATGCCTTTGTCTGGACCGCAGCTGCAGCCCAGGCTTTCACAGCCCTTAAAACTCAATTGGTTCACGCTCCTATTTTAGCTCTACCCAATTTTAACCTCCCGTTTGTATTGGAAACGGACGCTTCAGGCGCGGGAATTGGAGCAGTTCTACTACAGGAGAATCACCCCATTGCTTATTACAGTCGAAAACTATCGAAGCACATGCAAGCTAAATCCACCTATTTCAGAGAAATGTATGCCATCACCTCTGCGGTGGCCAAATGGTGGCAATATCTTCTGGGCACGTCCTTTATTATCAAGACGGACCACAAGAGTTTGCATCACTTGATGTCCCAAGTAATTCAAACCCTTGACCAACAACAGTTCCTTGCGAAGCTATTGGGTTTTAATTATTCCATCCAATATAAACCGGGAAAGCTCAATACTGCGGCTGACGCGTTATCATGCCAGCCTGAGGGGAGTGTTATGTGTTTGTCCCCTGATGCTCAAGTGATTAGTTATCCTACATCTCAGTACAGTTCTCTTATACAGTCAGAATTACAGAAAGATCCCTATGCTACTGCTATAGTGCGTGATTTACAAATGGGGTCTTCGAAATGGCCACAGTGGCACACCCAACACGGGCTGTTGTTCCATCGTAATCGTTTGTACATTCCTCTGGGCTCTTCGTTGATTCCATCTCTGCTTCAGGATTTCCACTCGTCCAAAGTAGGTGGTCATGCTGGCATTCGCCGCACACTCTTGAGATTGGGAGCCAAATTTACCTGGAAAACCATAAAAAGAGATGTTCAGCAGTTCATTCAACAGTGCGATATATGTCAGAAAACCAAAGCTCCGAATCATTTTCCCTATGGACTACTGCAACCGTTACCGATTCCGGAAACCATTTGGTCGGAATTAACCATGGACTTTATTACTCATTTGCCCAACTCCGGGGGATTTACGGATATTTTGGTGGTGGTTGACAGGCTTACTAAAGGAGCCCACTTTGTAGCCTTACCAGCACACTATTCAGCTTCAAAATTAGCCCAGGTATTTTGGGATACGGTGGGAAAACTACATGGACCCCCTAAGTCCATTGTTTCGGATAGAGACCCCATTTTCACAAGCGAGTTTTGGAACACTCTGTTTCGACTCCATGGGACAGCCTTGCATTTCAGCTCGGCCTATCATCCCCAGTCGGACGGACAAACGGAACGCATGAATAGGGGTTTAGAACAATACCTTCGTTGTTTTGTCCATGAACACCCAAAGGCATGGCACCGATTTTTGAGCTGGGCGGAGTTCCACTATAACACAGCTTTCAACAGATCTGCTGGTACCACACCTTTTCGAGCCACTTATGGACGAGATCCTCCTTGTCTCTTGGAATACACACTGGGAAGCACAGTCATTGAAGCTATCGATTTGGATCTCCATCAACGCTCCAAGATCCTCGCATCGTTAAAGGGAAATTTAAAAAAAGCACAGACTTTCATGAAAACTCAAGCGGATAAGAGACGAAAAGATCTTACCTTTACCGTCGGTGACCAGGTACTCCTTCGTTTACAACCGTACTGACATCTATCCGTCCACCACAGGTCGTCGCACAAGTTAAGCCTCAGTTTTTATGGACTTTTTGGGTTCTGGAGCGTATTGGACCGGTGGCTTACCGCCTTAAACTTCCGGAAGTTTCGCGTGTACATCCGGTTTTTCATGTGTCTCTCCTACGTCCTTTTGTACCAGCAGGAAAGTATCAGGTTCATCAGCTTCCCACAGACCTTCAGCATACACCACCGGTGCATGTCCCAACTGCCATTGTGGCGCATCGGTCGATTTGGAAACAGAACAAGGTTACCCCTCAGGTATTGATTCAGTGGGGAGGGTTACCGCCGGAGGAGTCAACTTGGGAGGATGAGTCCCTCTTGACCGACGGTGACTTAGTAAAGGTTGTTCCTTTACTTCAAAATCATCCATCAACCCCTACCGCGCAGAGAAAAGAAGGGAACAGAGGAGAGAGCTCAGAAAGGCACAAAGGAGTGGAAAGTGGAGAATGGCAAAAAGGAATGGATAGTGGAGTAAAACGCGGTACAGAGGCATTAACTCTCGCCTCGGGCCACCAACCGAGCGTTAATGCAGCCGTGCCATCATCCAATCAGAAGCAAGCAACACAGGTCCTTATCCCTGCAACATCACATCAAGCTGCCAGCTGTTTCCCTCCACTGCAGGACGCGTCGGTTCGTGCGTTGGGCCAAAGACAAGCCAACCCAAGTGACCTCGCGAGCAAACCGGGTATTCATGGAGTGGGCCAAATGGACACGGGGCCCAGCAACATCGTGGATGATGTCCAATTCGATGGGGAAAGGAGTGTTGCAGCCCAATTGGTTGGGCTGAAGGAACATAGGCCCACTAGAATTAAGAGACAGCCCAGTTATTTGATGGACTACCTCCAATAATAGTCATCATCATAGTGCTGCAAATATTGTAATTCAAGTGAGAAAATAGTTAAAAAAATAGAATAATGTATTGATTTTTATATATAGCCTTTGAGGGCAGTAACAGAAAATATAGAAAGTTTGGACAATCTCTCTCTTACTCTCTCTAACTTCCTACCTCTCACACCTTCCCCTTGCTTCCTATTCTGTTACAGATCTGAAACCCTTACAGGAACTTATATTGTAAATACTGTTTTTGAACTTATATTACACATGTAAGTGAGCTTGGGGTGGAAGATCCTTGAGGACCCCTTGTCTTACTGAGATTTCTTGTTTAGAGATCTCACCCCACATTTGGGGACGCTTATTTCAGGTTCAGGTAATGTTGAGGGCTCAGGTGGCAGGAGGCCAGAGCTGAGTTAGACTTATCTGTATTTTGCTGACATGATGGATGCTGATTATTTGACTGCTGTCTATGTTTTCTGTTATGATTATGTTGAGATTGTTGTTGGGCATTGTTGCCTTATTTGGTGAGCATGGGGTTTGTCCATGCCACATGGGTTGGTTATTGTCTTTTATTTTAAGTTGTAATTAAAGTATCAGGATTTTGACCCAGGCTATGTGTTGTAGTCCTGTGGCTATAGATACTCACATTATATCTATATATGAGGTATTTCAGTTAGTTGTCTTGCAATTTACATACAGACAGTATTTTATGAAATTGATTAAGTAATCAAGTTGGCTAAGATTAATGACGTCATAATTGAATTAAAGAAAAAGTTATTCCGCATTTTAATTAAGCGTGGCTTAATACGATAGTATGTTAACAACCCGGGTTAACACGGGCTGTTACATTATGTCATAAAAACAAGTTAGTTAGTTTCTTATGACAGCTAAGCAAGTTAGTTAGTCTTAGTCTTGATCTTCTGTTATTCTTTTAGTTGCAACCGGCTGTACATATATATATATATATATATATATATATATATATATATGTGTGTGTGTGTGTATATATATATATATATATATATATATATATATATATATATGTGACTCTTGTAATATAATAATATACACTATGATTCATTCTTTCGATTGCAAGATGGAGTCCAAACTCAGCAACAAAGAAGGCTCTTGGAGCTCACCAACAGCTCCTCAAACTCACACCAAGAAGGAGCACGAAAATGGACCAACAAAGTTTGGTTCTTGCACCCAAAGATAGCTTCTTGGACACTAAAATGCCATGACCATGGCTTCCCAACACCCAAACTCACAAGGTCAGCTCCCACACTCCTCATATAGCAACCAAAACCCAGAATTGGTGATCCTCTCCCATACCCAATGCTAGCTTTCACAAGACCAAGGTGTTTAGGTGAAGAATCTATGAGTAAAAATGGCTCCTTTAGCTCAAGAGAGTGAGGGAAGAAGAAGGTGACAAGCAAAGCCACTCAACTGCTATAGCACAAGGAAAAGGGGACGTAGGAGGCTAAGCATTTAACCTAGGATCATGTGCCAAGGCTATTTATAGCCGGTTCCATTTTAATCGCACTGTGTTAGCGCTAATAGCTACGCAAAACATTTTAATACCTAACTTTGGAATCTTAAACTACTCATTTTTCTAAGATTTCTCATATTTTTATTTTATTTCTCGGAGCACCTTTCAGGTACGCGCTTTTCCATAGCCTGTATCAGTTATGGTATCAGCTCTCATTATTTTGACTTGTAAAACTTGTTTTACAAGTCCTACATATTATTCTAGTAATTATCATGCACTTATTATAATTTTTTTGGATACTTCACCGGTACGCATTTATACCGGGTAGCAGAATCAGTATCTGCGCTTTTCGCCCGAAAAGCGACTTTCAGCATTTTTACCCACTTACTATTATTATTAAGCCACATAATAATTATTAGGGTCAATTATGGAATTATTTCCCAATTATCACAATTAATTTATTAATCTCCTTAATTAGCGGTGCAGGTTCTTACATATATCATTTTAACAATTTTTAACTATGCATTCCCGAGAATGATAGTTAAAATATTAAAATTGTATTTTTTTCACTTTCAGGTCAACAAAACACTTTTAATGAAAGAGATAAAAAAAATAATTTTAATATTATAACTATGTATTCGGGGAATGCATATTTATAAGAAAATACTATTCTCATTTTACATGAGGTAGTTATCTCATTTTATCTCACTTCGAAAATCGCACCCCTTCTTTTTTCTTTTTCTTTTTTGCTTTTTAATGGTGGACCCCACTTAGATTCTCTCTATAGCATAAGATAGCTACTCTTATGTAACATAAGACTAATATCTCCCTATTTATAATTGCTAAAAGGACACGACCTTGTGTCATTTAAAAGGATACACACTAAACCAATAATATATATATAATCATAGGGAAAAAAGTATCAAATGTTACTTTAGATATCTTTGTCTAATGCTCATCAAAACGACGTCGTTTTGGGGTTGAAAAATTAAAAAATTAGAATGATAAAAACTATTATAACCCTGAAATAAATTAATATTACAAAAACAACATGATTTTCGCCCCAAAACGACATCGTTTCGGTGAACATTAGATAAAGTCATCTAAAGTAACTTTAGAAAACACAAACCCATGATTATAATGGGTCTAAACAAAAAATTTAAAACGATGTAGTGAACCTTTCGCTTAAAAAAATTGAATAATACAAACCTATCTCAAAAATATTATTATAACATGAGTTGTAATTGTCCGTTACTTTTGCCAACTCAAGTTGATCATTCACGTTCTTTGTTCATCGCAAACGTCCACAACACAACCAAACTAAGCTCCCAAAAACACGTTCCCCTAACTCACTCTGTTCTGT
Organism: Gastrolobium villosum; assembly: GCA_032173675.1. NCBI lineage: Eukaryota > Viridiplantae > Streptophyta > Magnoliopsida > Fabales > Fabaceae > Gastrolobium > Gastrolobium villosum. The sequence goes on along the minus strand of JAVKPL010012508.1, from coordinate 54,968 downwards.
TCACCCTTTTCATTTTTGTATTCACTCTACTTTCTTCCTTTTAACCTGCTCATTCATCGCCCAAAGGCTTTCGTTTTCTCATACTTTTCTCCCACACACAACTAATTTAACGTGAGTGTTGTGATATTCAACCCCCCCACCACCACCCCCCAAAAGCACATTTTCCATGCATGCATTTCCCTTTTCTCATTGTTTTTCGAACCATGCATGATTCTCACGCTTTTCTTTTTCCGATTTTTTTTCATATAAGTTATGTGTTTAGACCCAAACGAGGATGCCATTTTGAGTTTCAGGAAAGACACTGCAAGCTGCAGCTATGGATTTGATGTTGAACGCTGGTGGCAAGATTGACAAAGATGAAGTTCTCTCAAAAGTTGAGAAGTATATTTCTCTCTTTCTTTTGTTTTCTTTTTCTTTTTAAATTTTCTGCTCTCATTGTGTGATTGTAGACTTTCTGTCTTAGTTTTTCAGTTCAAAATGAGGTTCAGGTGTTAGTTACGTACTCTCTTTACTTTTTTTTTTTTTTTTTATTTCCTTAGTTTTCAGTTGTTAGACTATGAGAATTTTGATATGACTTAGTTGTTAAGACTTGAATCTTGCAACATAAGTGTTGTGTAAGTCATGATATTTAATAAATTAATAAAATCAAAATGTTTGCTTTTTTTGTTGTTATGAAAATGCTATAATTATTGGGTAGATATACTTACCATCGATTTAGGCTTTTTTTTTTTTTTTTTGATAAACGATTTAGGCTTATTTAATTACCGTGGGAACATATAAAGATTAACAAGCTGAATTGAAGAGAAAAAAATTATTTGCAGCCGTTTATCTAAATCTAATCCAACAATAGTCAAAGTGATAGTAGTAGGATTGATAAGCCTAAATTGTTGTCAAGTAAAACAACTCCAGTACTTATTAGTTAGACAATTGGAATAAAAAAAAATGAAGAATTGCTTTGGTGCTGCTGCTGGGATCTAGTATAAAGGAAATTATTACTTTATTGTTCACTATGAACTTTAGGGATGGTATTTATTTATTAATTGAGTAAGATTATATTTACAATTTTTTTATTTACAAACTCTATGTACTATGTGTAATACATACTACTTGAACCTACCCCTTATTAATTTATTTGAATGCAAAATAGAGGTTTCTAATGATTTTTTTAATATAAAAATGCTAATAATTGTTTGGCAAATTTGAAAGGGAAAAAAACATCAAGAATCCTCTTCTATATTTGTAACTAAACAAATCTGTGATCCTTAAGCTATAAAAACAAAAAAGAAAGAAAGAAAATGTTGACTAATCTGCCAAATAATATCGAATATTGTACAACAATTTTTTAAGCTATTTATTTATATATGGATGAGTGCAATATTCGGGGGCAAAATATGTAGCTATTGCCATTTGGCAATATATGAGTTTGTTGTTAATCATTATAAGCATTTTTATTTCTTTATATATGAGCCTAATAAAATGCATTGATCTTATGGTTCAGGTATGAGAAGTATCATGGTTGCTATGGAGGTCAAGAGGAAGATAGGAAAGCTAATTGCAATGACATGGTGAGCGATATATAATATTAATATATATTTAGCAACAAAAATTTAACTTTTATTATTTTTGTACCTACAACATGTATAACCCTAATCTTCTTGTCAGATGCATACTACTATATTTCTTGCCTCATTTTTAACGATCTTTATGTTTACTCTTTTTCAATAAAGTAAGGTAAAAATTTCTTTTTTTTTGGAATTACTAAAATGACTATAATCCGAGATATGCAATTGATATAACAAAGACACAATATCCAAACTATTATTTTGAATATTTAGGTAGTTAGATTGGTTATTTAGCCAATTCGTGTTGAGATGATGAACTTCTGGAAATCTATTTTTTTTCTTAATTATCCTCTTTTATCACGCATGTGAAGTTGTTTATAACTTATAATTTGTGAAGTTGTGGAATAGCTTTTTCTAGTCTTCATTATAGTGTATATGGTTATATGCAAAATGAATTTAACATGATCAGCAAATGTTTTCAGGTTATGAAATACTACGATCTTGTTACTAGCTTTTATGAGTATGGTTGGGGGCAATCTTTCCATTTTGCAAACAGGTATCCATATGCCTTATTTTTCACTTGCAAATTAAATAATTTGTTGTTAATTTTATCATGCTGATAATTTTCTTCTTATGTAGATGGAAAGGGGAATCTTTTGGAGAGAGCATCAAGCGACAGGAGCACTTCATTGCTTTACAACTTGGCCTTAGGCCAGGACAGAAGGTTTTCATGTTCATTACTTTATGTAAAGAATCTTGGGATACACCACCCCAAAAACTAGCTCAAAGGGTGGGAGTGCCCAAGGCCTTATAAAAGCCACATTGGTTGCACATACAACCAATGTTGGACTATATATCTCAACACGCCCCCTCACACGAGAGCCCATTGGGCTTGAAGAGTGGATGATGCAACAGGCCCAACCTACCTGTGCTAAGAGAGTCCACAAGAGAAAGTGGGAGACGGCGAGGTTCTGATACCATGTAAAGAACCTTGGGATACACCACCCAAAAGCTAGCTCAAAGGGTGAGAGTGCCCAAGGCCTTATAAAAGTCACATTAGTTGCACATACAACCAATGAGGGACTATATATCTCAACACTTTAAAATATGTTATTTAATATAAATTCATGATCCTTTTTATCTTGTTTTAGGTTTTGGATGTTGGATGTGGAATTGGTGGACCATTAAGAGAAATTTCTCGATTCAGGTAAATAGGACTTTCTTCGTTTAGGCTTCCACTTCCTTTGCCCTTCCTTGCTTTACAGTTTCTGGCTAACTAAATCATTGAGAGGTACTTGTGCAGCTTGACATCAATTACAGGGTTGAATAACAATGAGTACCAAATAACAAGAGGAAAGGTATGTACGTATTATAAGATTAAATGCATTGAAACAACAATTTCGAAAGGTATGTAAATTGTAATGCATTGACATAGCTATTTTGAATTTCTAGTTCAATTAATATGTCTATTTGTAATATAGTCTTCATAGGTACTAGAAATGTCACTTTTTTGCAATGTTGTTTCATTTTTCTCACATAGCATTGATGCATTGCGTTAGAAAGATTGTTAACTCTCGTGAGTATATTGCATGTTTATGATTTTGGGATAAATAATTTATTATATTATATCTGAGAGTTTATGATTTCTGGCAAACATGTTCACGCTTCAAATAAAAAATGTTGTGATAGGAGGGAGAGGGCATGTTGAAAATATAATATAAAATCATTCATATTCCTTTATCTGACAATTTAAGTTTTTGTGATTTGGTTTGATACACTTTGTTTAAGTGTAATATTGAAAGTCTTTTGAGTATTAATTTAAGGAATAATTTCTACCTACCATTTTTTCTGCCTACCTTTGTCTACCACTCTAAAACACCATTAGATTAAAATCTTAACTAACATTTATCTTTCTCCCTCTTCTTGAGATTCTGATCTAACGATGTTGGAGGGTGGTTGGCAAAGGTAGGCAGAAAAAATGATAGGTAGAATAACATATCTTTTAATTTAATGGAGCAAGTTACGTTTACAACTTCTTTTTGTTTACAACTCTTACAATCTCAATTAGTAATACACTCTCAAGTATTTGTACTTCCGGAAATACATACTCGAAGGTGTAAGAGTTGTAAACAAAAAAAAATATAGATAACATTTCCCTGATTTAATACACAAGGTATCTCATGCTAAATTTCCTGTTAGTTGGACAATTCTTAAAAGCCTTGATTAAAGAATTATTTGGATTCTTTCCAGTTTCTTCCACACAAAAAAAAGAATTATTTGGATTCTCCATATTTTATTAAAAGATTAAAGTACATGACAAAAAAATGCTAAATTTATTTGATCACACTTATAGAAGTTTGCTAATTAACAGGAACTCAATCGCAAAGCTGGATTTGACAAGACTTGCAACTTTGTCAAGGTTGATCTTTCGTAAATCAATTATTTTCATTTTTATGGGAGTCAGAGGCTTTTTGTTTCAGCACGCATACATCCCAATGTGTTGTAAAATTGTTCTACTCCTATCTTATGTTTACACTCCGTATTTTATTTAGTATTTGTGGATTGAGAAAAGTTATATTTATAAATTTTTTGTTTGCAAATTATACTATGTCTTACAGGTAAGAGTGAAGTATTACTGATAAGACATAGTATAATTTATAAAAAATAAAGTTTGTCAATATAACCCTTCTTTTATGAATTTATTAGCATATTTTGTGTTCAGAAAAGCTTGTAACCAAAATGCTTGAGAACTTTTGGCGAAAAAACTATTTTAAATTAAGCATAACCAAACTTGTGCTCATAATCATATGATATCAATTTAGAATTATAACTCACATGACTATCATCAATCATATTTTATATTGCAGGCTGACTTCATGCAAATGCCATTCCCTGACAATAGTTTTGATGCAGTGTATGCGATTGAAGCCACCTGCCATGCATCAGATATTGTATGTGACAGTATTTCACACTCTTAATTAATTTCGCTTCATTGCTCTAACTAGCTAGTTCATATTCTATGTACTCATGCACTCGTAAATTGTCAAGTAGTATGAACCAACTTTTAATGTGGCCATGCATAATAGCATGGAGTGCATTTGTTAACAACAAATCTACAAAATGGTGTTTATAATTTGTATTCTGTGACACTTATTTTTCCTTTTATGGAATCATGAACAGTACGAATGTTATAAAGAGATATATAGAGTTTTAAAGCCTGGCAAATGTTTTGCTGCTTATGAATGGTGCATGACTAGTTCTTTTGATCCCAGTAACCAAGAGCACCAAAAAATCAAGGTACAATATAGAGCCTGTTATCTATTGAGCCTTTTAAATCCATTTCTTGGTTTGTGATTCAAAAGATGAAATTCCTTTAAGCAGGCACAAATTGAATTTGGTGATGGGCTTCCTGATATTAGATTGACCACAAAGTGTCTTGAAGCTCTGGAGCAAGCAGGTTTTAAGGTGAACTTTAATTTCTTATAAGATATATTACCTTTCTCTAGTATTGTTCATCGAATATCTAACAGATGAACCTAATTGGCTAAAGGGAGATTCTTTCCTTTTGTGTGAAAGGTAATTTGGGAAAAAGATCTAGCAGTTGACTCTCCTCTTCCTTGGTACTTACCTTTGGACAAAAACTTCTCATTGAGTAGCTTTCGTCTAACAACAGTTGGACGAATTTTAACCAAAGCCATGGTATTGTTATTTCTATTGATTATAAATATTTCTATTATTTGTTTCACATTAGATATCTTTTGGGTTTGATACCTTATAGAGTTTTATAAATTTGTTGCACGTTGAGAATTTTTCAGGATTAATTTCTTTATTTACTCAAAATTCAATTCTGGTTGGGGGCTATCAATTTATATTTGTAGGTTAAGATTCTGGAGTTTGTTGGACTGGCTCCAAAGGGGAGTCTAAGGGTTCATGATCTCCTAGAGAAGGCTTCAGAGGGACTTGTTGAAGGTGGAAAGTAAGTTTCCCACTTGTCCCATTAATGTCATGTTCTATAATTCATCACCAGTGAGTTAAAATTAGGATACTCTTAACACATGAATGAATATATTTTTCAATACTCCAGTAATATTGAAAAATCAGTACATTATTTATCAAATTTGAAAAAAACTTGCCTAAGAGAATTTATTTCACCCTTTCCCTTATGGTTAATATCGAATTGATCGAGTCCTGTTTTTTACAACTTGAAATAAAAGGGTACCTAGTACGGGAGCATTGAAAATATGTTAGATATGAAGAATTCTCATCAATATGTCACTTTTTGAACCAGAAGGTCTCTATACTATTGAGGAACATCCGAGCCTTGAGAGAAATAGTGATGATCTAAATACTAAGATTAATTAAAACTTATTTGTGAAAATTTTTCTCGATCAGAGGAATCTCTGAAATGTGACATGATTGTTATTTTTTTTTTTTTTTTTTCAGGAAAGAGATTTTCACTCCAATGTACTTCTTTGTGGCATGTAAGCCGGATTCAGACAGTAACTAAACTGGTTGTGCAAATAGGTTGTGTTGTTGTCTGGAATTACTATGATTCTGGGAGGGAGAATCGTAATCTAGGATTGCCATAGTGAATCTTGCTCTTTTGAGTTGCTTGTTTTGTTGATGTTATCAATACTTCGCTTTGCCATAGTGAGGCAGTGCACCTCCTGCATTGGATTGTGTTGAACTTACCCAATATGGATGAACTTTCATGTCATACTTGTTTATCCTACATATTAATTTATTATTATAATTATTATTAATAAAACTTTACATTAATTCTATGTAGTCTCGCATGTATGACTTAACTCCACCAGCTTTCGATGTTATAATTTCTATGTAGTCTTTGCATTTTTTTCGACGGAATACTTCCATCGAAAATGGTTAAAATTCCGTCGAAAACAAAGTTTTCGACGGAAATTAAGCCGTCGAGTATCTCTTCGTTGCTAACAAATTTTCGATGGAATTAGAGATTCTGTCGAAAATTTTCGACGGAATATCAATGAAATTCCGTCGAAAATTCCGTGGTAAGTTTTCGACGGAAAATCAATGAACTTTCGTCGAAAACAGTAAAAATTTTCGACGGAAAATAAATCCCGTTGAAAATTTTCAACGGAAAAACAATAAAATTCCGTCGAAGATTATTGAAAAAATTTTCGACTGAAAATCAATAAATTTTCGTCGAAAACTGATGTAATGATTTTCAATGAAAAATAAATTCAGTCGAAAAATTTTAGAATTTATTTTTTAAAATTTCTCTCTACAAAATTAATACCAATTTTCTATACTGCACCTGATAAATAAATATAAACAAAATCAAATCTCCTTAATCAAAATCAATTCTCCTTAATCAATACAATAAAATCAAATCTCCTTAAACAAAAACAAATCTTATTAATCGATACAATAAAAACAAATCTCATTAAATCAAATTTCCTTAACAAATAAATATATTTTGTAACCTTACAAAATGAACATATCAATACACAACGCAAAATTGACTTTATAATTCAATGTAACAATTTCTTCTCAATCTTTTTTGAACTTCACATCAATACATAATCCTTCTATTTGAACATAAACAATATTCAATTGCACCAAGTACTAAAGGCAGATCATCTCATGATCTCTTTTACTATGCATAGATTCCCGAGTCCCTCTAAATGTCATCCCGATTTCTCTGGTTTACAGATAACCTAATCTTTCACATAGATTTGACGAATTCCTTCAGCTTATCACCCTAGCCCTGTGTGTAAGAACCTGCACCGCTAATTAAGGTGATTAATTAATTAAATGTGATAATTAGGAAATAATTCCATAATTAATCCTAATAATTATTAAGTGGCTTTAATAATTATAGTAAGTGGGTAATAATGCTAAAAGTCGCTTTTCGGGCGAAAAACGCAGATATCGGTTCTGCTACCCGGTATAAATGCGTACCGATGAAGTATCCCGGAAAATTATAATAAGTGCATGATAATTACTAGAATAATACGTAGGACTTGTAAAACGAGTTTCAAGTCAAAATAATGGGAACTGATACTGGCTATGGAAAAGCGCGTACCAGAAAGGTGCTCCGAAAAATAAAATAAAAATATTAAAAATCTTAGAAAAATGAGTAGGTTAAGATTCCAAAGTTTGGGATTAAAATGTTTTGCGTAGCTATTAAAGCTAATACTGCGCGATTAAATCCGTAGGTGGCCTATATATACTCTTATTAAGGCACACAACCCTAGGCACTAACATTCTACGTGGGAGAGGATGCTGAGTAGCTTCTGAAGACACTATTCCATTGGTTCTCATCACCATCTCTTGAGCGAAAGGCCATTTTCTTCCACTTTCCTTCACCAAAATACCTTGCAAGTGCAAGAGTGATCATTGGGGTTGAGTGTGAGGGCTTGGTTCTGTGTTGTGTTGCTGTTTGAGGGAGAGTTTGGGACTGAGTTCCTTGTTTGGATGGTTGGAGCTTTGTTCTTGGCTTATGAAGCTCCAAGGAGCTTCCTTTGTGAAGAAATGAGATAGCTTGTGTTGCCATTTTCGTTTCGGAGCATAGTCAGAACTTTGAGGGACCATTTGTGAGCTCCAAGAGCCATTGTTGCTCTATTTTGAGCTTTGGTAAGCTTTGCCACCTTTGATCTTAAGTTTTATGCATTAAAGTTGATGTTTTGGCATGTTTAATAAGTTAAACAAGTAAGTAATCTGGGTATGAACTTAAAACAGTGTAAAGATACATGCTTTAACGTATTTAAGTGTTAAAAGTTGGACCTTTGGTGGATATCTTCACGAAATGCAGAAATTGCATTCTGTCGTGAAATATCCAGATATGTGGTTGAGAAACATCCGGATATTGATATCCAGATATTGATATTCGGATATTGATATCCGGATATAGCCAGTGAGATATCCGGATATTGATATCCGGATATGCCCCCGACATATATCCGGATATTCCGAGATTTTGATGAACAATGAGGTACTATTCATACAGAACTGATCTACGGGTTTATGGACCCTAGTTAATGAAGTGGTACTTCCGAAATTAATTATCTAAGTCAGAACCTAAGGGGTTAAGGGCTTATGGCTTTATGAGAAGCCTTAAGACGTAAAACGTAAAAGGAAAAACGTAGTCTTTATGCTTATGTTTATGAGCTTTGAGTATTGATACAATTGCTGGTCCTAAATCAGATTGTGATCTGCTGTGTTGGACTTGAGCTGTTTGGACTCTTGGCTTGGATTGATTGCTTGGAAGGTAAGCTTTCGTGTCCTCGGTTTAGCCATGTTGTGGTTCCGCCATGTCTCATGGGGATGTGGTTTATGCATGCTGTGTTACATGCTTTTTGATGTTTTGGAAATGCTGTTGAGCTTTTATATGCAATGTGCTTTTATGATATGCTTGTGGGTCCATCTATACGGTAAGCCTGAGTATATGACGCATACAACATGGTGAGGCTGTGGGTGAGGTGCAAGTGTTGTTCCTTGTACTACTATGCGGGTAATAGACGTATTCCTGCATTTTCTCTGGCCCGTAGAACAGTGATAACTCATATGGCATGAATATTTATTGCACTGCATACTCTTGGAACTTATAATGGAAATTACTGCTTTTAGAACTTATATTGCACATGTAAGTGAGTTTGGGGTAAAAGATCATTGAGGACCCCTTGTCTTACTGAGATTTCTTGTTTAGAGATCTCACCCCACGTTTGGGAACGCTTATTTCAGGTTCAGGTAACCCTGGGGTGGCAGGAGGCTAGAGTTGAGTTAGATATTGCTGTATATGCTGACATGATTGGATATTGGCTGCTGTTTATGTTTTCTGTTATTCTTATGATATTTGAGTTGAGACTGTTGTTGGGCATTTATGGCATTATTTGGTGAGCATGGGGTTTGTCCATGTCACATAGACTTGATTATGTCTTGTTTAACTTAAAGTTGTATTAATGTATCAGGATTTTGGTCCAGGCTATGTGTTGTAGTCTTGTGACTTAGATACTCACTTTATATTTATATATGAGGTATTCAGATAGCTATCTTGCAATTTACATACAGGCGTTATTTTATGAAAAAGAATTAAGTAATTCAATTTGGTAATGGTAATGACGTCATAATTGGAAAGAAAAAGATATTCCGCAAATTTTTAATTAAGCGTGGCTTAATACGATAGTATGTTAACAAACTGGGTTAACACGGGGTGTTACACGGTGCTCTTTCAGGACAAGCCCAACAATGTACCTATGAGTCTCCATGTTTCAGGCAGACGAGGTATACAATGAAAGTATGTCTTCTAGAACACAGTCTAGGTAATAACTTATGGTCTAAGGAAAGACATACCCAAATATAAAGAGACTACTCTAATGACAATATCTATGAGATTCCCTCATAGATTCTCTTTGTGGGTCTGTTCAGTGCGAGCTATACCCTTATAGGTCCACCCACGACTTTAGCTATGACATCTCCATATCTATAGCACATGAGGTCTTTACCTTGCATCCGAATACAAGTAGATAAGTTATGTTAGTCTTACTCGAGATCACTGATCCCCATTCTCAGTGTCTCTAGACTAGGAACATAAAATTAGTAATAAACATGCGGTATCCTTGAATCCTCATGATCGTGATCTCATCGCAGATACTCAAGAGATATCTGTTCTATTCCAAGGGGTTTATCCAGTTTATTCATAATATATTACCAATAATATCGAGACAAAATATGAAACAGGATAAAGAGTGCTTATTATTTATTTGCGACAAAAAAGTCCACATCTAATGTCCCTATTTAATCAAAAGATTGTCTCTAGGACACTCATATACTAACAAGCTTCCACTTGGCCTAGAGCCAATTAGACCTAAGTCTTATACCCAAAGCCTCATAATGACTATCATGTTTTCTCTGAGAAACAGCCTTTGTCAGATAATCGGCCAGGTTATCATTTGTGGGAACAAAATCCATCTTTACATCCATCCTATCAATGATTTCTCTAATCAGGTTGTAACATCCCGCATAAATATTTAGGAAAATACATAAAATATATTATAAAGTATAAGTATGCATGTGTGAAAATTAGAGTTTCATGAAATTATTGATTGGAATTTGAATTGCATGGTTACTAGTGTAAAATTAATATTGAGTTAGGAAAATTATTAGAATTATAATTTTAGGTGAGATATTATTTTATGCATGTAGGAATAATTATGTAGTAACATATAAAAAGAATTAAAAAATAATTTGGCTTGAGGATTAGAATTTTTGGGCTAATACCCAAGCTAGTGTCACTTGGGCTTGTGCATGTTTTTAAATTCCTTATGTTTGTTGGGCTGAAGCTTTAGGCCTTTTGTAGCCCACTTGATGCAGCCCAAACCCATCAACAACTATCCTAAACTCATCTTAAGTGACTCCACAAGTCAACCTCTTATTGGCTAGAAACCTCCACATGGCATAGTCTTTCTTCTTCCTTCACTTGTGTGCACATGGCCTTCAAAAATCTGCACATGGGCTGTTTACTTATCATTTTGGTCAGCCTTATTTCCCTTCCCTTGTCCCTTACGTAAAACATTTGCAAGAAGGAAAAGATAATTACTTGTTGCACCTTCCTAATCTTGTAAGACATGCACCCAATGAAGACTTTGTGGGCAGCTTGCATGTCTTGTGTGTGGGCAGAAAATTCTGCACCATTTGACCTCCACTTGTGCACTCCAAGTGTGAGGATTCAGCCTTGTATTATGCCCTTGTGGAATGGCTTTAAAATAGCCCACAACTCCTCACTTGTCTCCTCATTCTTTCCACTCCTTTGCATGAAGATAGGCTGCACCCAAACCCCTCACTTCTTCCTCTCTTAGGCACTAACTAGGTTGTAGTTTAGGCACCCAAAACAGAAACCAAATCTGCACCATTATGCCTTCCTCCTTCCCCTTCAAACCGTGAGTGTGTGTAGGGAGTAACATTCAGAAAAAACTGCACATCATCCTCTCCTTTTCATTGTTGAAGTTGTGACCTTAGGAAACCAAGAGAGTACAAGCTTTCCTCTCATCCTCCCACTGCCCAGCCAAGCTCCTTCATCCAAAGATTCTGCCCAAGTTGTTCTTCCACCTCACTTGTGCGCATAAATCATCCTCTAGGAAGGTGAACTTGTTGTTTGGTGAAGCTAGAAAGTGTGGTGTGTGATCCTTGATCAATTAGTGTGTACTACAAGAGGTAAGCATGGATCTTAGACCTTCTTCCTTATTGTGTAACCATGTTTATGCTTGAGATGGCATGTAATTTATCTTGTGAACTCTCCTTATGATTCTGCCATGTCATGTTGTAGACCCTAGAATGAGCATGATAAAAATATAATAGTGGAGCTATTTGATAATAACTTGTATGCCTTCATTATTGTATGAATCATTCTATGATAAATAGCATACTTTAAGCCTTTGTAGCACACATTGCATGAAATAATGAGGTTATGGAATAAAGTCTCCTTGTTATACTTGTTTTGATGCTAAAAATGCCACTGTTTCTGTTTGAAATTGTCATTGTTTTGATGCTAAAAAAATGCCACTGTTTATGTTTGAAATTGTCACTGTTTGATGCTAAAAAAAATGCCACTATTTCTGTATAAAATTGTCACTGTTTTGATGCTAAAAATGCCACTGTTTCTGTTTGAAATTGTCACTGTTTGATGCTAAAAAATGCCACTGTTTCTGTCTAAGAATGCTGCTGTAAGCGTTACTGTTTCTGTTTAAAAAATGTCACTATATGTTGCTTACTGCTGCTGTAAAATGCTACTGTTTTTGCTGCTGTAAGCGTTACTGTTTCTGTTTAAAAAATGTCACTATATGTTGCTCACTGCTGCTGTAAAATGCTACTATTTTTGCTGCTGTAAACATTACTGTTTCTGCTGTAAAACGTCACTGTTTCTGCTCACTATTTTTAAGAAAAACGTTGTTGTTTTCTGCTCACTGTTTTGCTGTAAAACGTTGTTGTTTCGCTCACTGTTTCTGCTGTAAAACGTTGCTATTTCGCTCACTGTTTCTGCTGTAAAACGTTGCTGTTTTGCTCACTGTTTCTGCTGTAAAACGTTGCTGTTTTGCTCACTGTTTTGTTGTAAAACGTTGCTATTTTTGCTCACTGTTTTTCCTTAAAACGATGTTGTAAAATGATTTATTGTAATTGATTTAGGTGCGCATAAGCAGTGAGAAACGTAGCATATTTCGCTGCTGTTTGGTAATTATTTAAGGCACGCAAGGTAAGTGTTAGGCGATATTACCTAATGTGACTATTGACTAGCGTATGAAGTTGTAACATGATGCTCCATACTCCGTAAAATTATTATGTTCCTTATGATGTAAGTATTCTGCCATGAATATGCCTTGACGGCAATATGATTATGAGGTAAAGTTGTTATGTGGCAGCATAACGTATATGAAAAGTATATAAGCATGCATCTTACATCATACCGCATTTATTTTTACGCTTTGTGTGTGATAGCATAGCATGGCATGCATGTACCAAAATTCATATAGCCTTGCAATTTTAGAATAGTTATGTACAGGACCATGTGTTTGAGCACGCATCATATAGGCATCCCTCCGGTACCAGGGTATGGGACACTTGGCATCAGTCCGCATAGGCCACAGTTGGAATCCACCAATGAAGGGTGCCGATTATGGGATATCCACTGTGTATTGCGCGCACGACGGTGCTAAGAGCGCAAAAAGGAAGGCGTTATATACGCAATATATATATATATATATATATATATATATATATATATATATATATGATGGAAAAAAGGACAAGGAACAGGATATGTTGAAGTGACTGTTTATGATTTTGTGCCTAGTTTAATACTGTTACGTTATTGGTTTTGTTGCCACTTTACTGGGATTATTCTCACCCCTTTGGGGCTGCTATTTTCATAAATGGCAGGAGGACGTAAGAGCATTTGAAGGCGTGATGTTTGCTGTTACTTGCTGATGCTTGGACTTTTGCTGTTGCTGTTTAATTGTTGGATGACTGTAATGCTTATTATTTTGGAGCACTTGGATGACTGTAGACATTATTATCTTCCATTTTGTTTTAGTCTTTCATGAACAGCGGCTGTTTTGGAAAAATCAGAAAACGTTTTGCGAAAAGGATTTTTGAACGTTTTATTAAGTGCTGAATTTTAACAGTTTTACGAGCACCTTACGGGTTATGTTTCAAGGTGCAAACGAACTCCGATTTACTATTATTTTATATGCACGCGAAGCCCCCGACGTGCTCTTTCTAAATCACAAGGAATATTTTTTTAACTCATCCGAACAGAATTTATACGAATTTTTAAATGCATTACGGTTTTGCTTTTGGAATAAAATTTTTAGTAGCTAAAGTGTCGTTAAAGACTCTAATTCCGCTTAGCAAACGACTCTCTTGGATGCATACAAGGGAGGGCGTTACACTAATTGGTATCAGAGCAGTTTGATCCATGGTTTTGCTTGTTGATTGATTGAATTGATTGCTGATTGTGCTTATTTGCTGATTTGCTTAAGTGCAATTGACTGTTTAAGTGTTCTATAGTCTCTGTATGATAATATGTTGAATTGTTTGAAATATATTAACTATTGTAGTTAGATTGTTAAGATGATTCTGTGATAAGGCACGGATGCATAGTTAACTTATCCGAATTGAACTCGAGTACCTACTTGGGACTGCTGCCATAAATAACTTGCAGTGAGCCTGATCAACTCATTTCATGATATTGTGAGTGCAGAATCATGGCAGGTAACCGCGGTTCAACTCGGGGAAGGCCTAGCAATGCGGAAGAGGATCTTATCACTACCATTGGGGGACTGGCAACATTTGTCCAGAATATGAGCCAAGAATGGCGAGAACATAGGCAACAGAACCAGAATCAACCCCCACCGCATGACAATGCAGAAGAAATTGCCCGACGGAGGTTGAAAGACTTCCGCAACTTTCAACCACCTACCTTTGAGGGTGAAGACAACCCTGAGGCTGCAGCGAGGTGGTTGCAGATGATCGAGCACATATTCGAACGTATGGCATGCCCGGAGGCCCAGAAGACCGATTATGCATCGTACCAGCTGATGGGAGAAGCTCTAACCTGGTGGACCGGTGCGAGGGCTCTGCTGAGAGCTCAGGACGTTGAACTGACGTGGGCCGTGTTCAGACGAGTTTTTCTAGACAAGTATTTTCCAAAAGCTATGAGAAGAATGAAGCACACCGAACTGCTGTCACTCAGGCAGGACAACATGACGGTCAATGAGTACATTGCAAAATTTGGGCAACTGATGGAGTACGCCAACTTTGACCGGAATATTTATGACGAGGAATGGCAGGTGGAGAAATTCGAAAGCGGATTACATCCAGAAATCCGTAAGCTCATATTGACGACTGCAAATCGTACACTTCCGGAGCTAATCAATCAGAGTCGACAGGCAGAAGGAATCATCAATGAGGCCAAGAATCTGAATAAGCAACCAACACAATTCCAAGGAGGAAACAAAGCAGGCCGATTTTTTAGGAAGGCCCCTGGTATGGGTCGAGGCAAAGGTCCGCAGTTGCAGGCGCGGCCTGGAAATTTCAAGAGAAACAATGCTTTTGGTCAATCGTCAACTGGACGTCAGGGTGCAAATGCTTGTGTTACATGTGGTAAGAACCACGCTGGAGTCTGTCGCAAGGGAAGCAATGCATGTTTCAGGTGTGGCCAGCAAGGACATTTTGCTTACGAATGCCCTCAGAACGCTAATCAACAGCCTACGCAAGCACGGGTGTTCACACTGGATGCGAATGAAGCTCAGAAGTATCCCAACCTGATCAAAGGTAATGTCACTTTAAATGGTCACCCAATTTCTGTTATTTTTGATTCTGGAGCATCTGGCTCTTTTATGGCAAAGCACACTGCTATGAGAATAGGCATCACCCCAACCCCGTTACCTTATGAGTTACACATCAGTACCCCTACTGGAGGATCATGCACAGCCTCAGAAATCTGCAGAGGTGTTATTTTGCAATTTGAAGGGAATACTTATACAGTAAACTTGGTGGTCCTACCGGTATTCAATTTTGATGTGATTATCGGTATGGACTGGTTGACGGAAAACGGGATAACGTTGGACTGTCGAGCGGGGAAAGTCATTGTTCCTGCGAAAGATGGTAATTTTCAACCCTTCTCTCTCATTTCTTTATTACAAGTTAGAAAAGAGCTCCTCAAGGGAGCAGCAGGGTATCTATTGTCGATCGAGGCTGAGACTTCGGTTGACAATCAAATTCAGAATGTACCTGTAGTTAGTGAATTCGAGGAGGTATTCCCGGATGAAATACCTCAATTGCCTCCTCATAGGGAAATAGAATTTTCCATCGAACTTGTTCCCGGAGTTGGACCAATCTCCATTGCTCCGTATCGTATGGCACCTTTGGAACTTCGAGAATTGAAGAAGCAGATAGAAGAACTGTTGGCAAAGGAATTCATCAGACCTAGTACCTCTCCATGGGGTGCTCCAGCCATTTTGATTAAGAAGAAGGATGGTAGTCTACGTCTGTGTGTAGATTACCGTCAACTGAACAAAGTTACAGTGAAGAATAAGTATCCGCTACCAAGGATCGATGATTTGATGGACCAGCTGAGAGGAGCCAGAGTCTTTTCCAAGATAGATTTACGATCGGGATACCATCAAATCCGGGTCAAACCGGAGGATATTCCGAAAATAGCTTTTAGAACTCGTTATGGGCACTACGAATATCAGGTGATTCCATTCGGACTCACGAATGCTCCAGCGGTATTCATGGATTACATGAACCGCATCTTCCGCCCATTTCTTGATCAGTTTGTTATTGTGTTTATCGATGACATCCTGATTTACTCTGCCAACGAAGAGCTGCATGCGGAACATTTGAGGATTGTTTTGCAAATCTTGAAGGAGAAGCAGTTGTACGCGAAGTGGTCGAAATGCGAGTTTTGGCTTAAAGAAGTCCAGTTTCTGGGCCATATCATTTCAACAGAAGGTATTGCTGTGGATCCCAGCAAGGTTGAAGCTGTCATGAATTGGGAACGACCCAAGACTGTCACTGAAGTAAGGAGTTTCTTAGGTCTTGCTGGATATTATCGAAGGTTTATTCAGAATTTCTCTCAGTTAGTACAACCTCTTACCCGTCTCACTCGGAAGGATAAGCCTTTTGAGTGGACTGAAGCTTGTGAAGAATGTTTCATGGAATTGAAGAGCAGGTTAACGAGTGCTCCAGTACTCACTATTCCGGATCCTACTAGAAAGTTTGAAGTATACTGTGATGCGTCATTGAAAGGACTTGGATGCGTTTTGATGCAGGATCGTATGGCGGTAGCTTATGCTTCTCGACAACTAAAGCCTCATGAAGAAAATTATCCTACGCATGATTTGGAGTTAGCAGCTATAGTGTTCGCACTTAAAATCTGGAGGCACTACTTGTATGGTTCGCAGTTTGATGTGTTCAGCGATCACAAGAGTCTGAAGTACTTGTTCGATCAGAAGGAATTGAATATGAGGCAACGACGGTGGATGGAATTCCTGAAGGACTATGAGTTTGAACTTAAATACCACCCAGGAAAGGCAAACGTGGTAGCTGACGCCCTGAGTCGGAAGACACTGCACACTGCAACTCTGATGATGGAAGAACTGAAATTGTTTGAGGCCTTTCGAGATTTGAATTTGTCTGTAGTCAAAAGAAGACGTAGCATAAGATTGGGTAGTATAAAAATAGAGAATGAGTTACTCAGTAGAATTAAGGAGGCTCAGAGAGATGAGGAGCTAGTCCGTAATTTGGTTGGCATCCAAGATGTAGTAAGGGATGAGAATGATATTTTGAGATTCCAAGGTCGGTTAGTTGTGCCGAATGAAGAATTGAAGCAAGAAGTTTTGCAGGAGGCTCATAAGGGTAATTATGCCGTTCATCCTGGATCCACGAAGATGTACCATGATTTGAAGACTTCGTTTTGGTGGCCGGGTATGAAGCGTGATATTGCTGAGTATGTATCTCGATGTCTAACTTGTCAGAAGGTGAAGTACGAACATCAGAAACCTTCGGGACTTCTTCAACCTTTGGAGATTCCCGAGTGGAAGTGGGACAGTATTGCGATGGATTTTGTAGTTGGACTTCCTCGGACGCGAGAAGGATATGATGCTATTTGGGTGATTGTTGATCGATTAACGAAGTCAGCTCATTTCTTGTGTGTTAGAACCACGTATAATACTGAGAGGCTTGCCAGAATTTACCTTCAGGAGATTGTGAAGCTACATGGAGTCCCTACCAGTATTGTCAGTGATCGTGATCCCAAATTTACCTCTAAGTTCTGGGAGTCTTTTCAGCGAGCTTTAGGGACCCACTTGAGATTGAGTACTGCTTACCACCCGCAGACCGATGGACAGACAGAACGCACTATTCAAGCTTTAGAGGACATGTTGCGAGCATGCGTTTTGGAGTTAGGAGGCAGTTGGGACAATTATCTTCCTTTGATTGAATTTGCTTACAACAACAGTTACCATTCCAGTATTCAGATGGCACCGTATGAAGCTCTGTATGGGAGAAAATGCAGATCCCCTTTATGCTGGACTGAAGTGGGTGAGCGAAGTATTTTAGGACCTGATCTAATTCAAGAAACATCTGAACAGGTAAAGAAGATTAGAGAAAATATGCAGCGGGCTCAGGCCAGACAGAAAAGTTATTACGACAAACGTCATAAGCCCCTATCTTTCGAAGTCGGAGACCATGTATTTTTGAGAATCACACCTACCTCGGGACTCGGCAGGAGAATGGGAGTAAAGAAATTAAGTCCACGGTACTTAGGACCATACCTTATTCTGGATCGGATTGGAGAGTCTGCATACCGGTTGGCATTACCACCTAATCTGTCAGGGATTCATAATGTATTTCATGTGTCGCAGCTGAGGAGATATCTCTCTGATCCATCTCACGTGTTACAGCCTGAAGAAGTGGAATTAAAGGAAAATCTGACGTATCAAGTTCAACCGTTCCAAATTCTTGAAAGATCTGTCAAGCGACTTCGTTCTAAAGAAATTCCCTTGGTGAAAGTGTTGTGGAACAACAAATCGGCAGCTGAAGCCACTTGGGAGCGCGAGGACGACATTCAGAATCGCTATCCAGAACTGTTTAGCTCTTAAGTAAGTCTATTTTGCGGACAAAATTCCTTTTTGGTGGGGAGAGTGTAACATCCCACATAAATATTTAGGAAAATACATAAAATATATTATAAAGCATAAGTATGCATGTGTGAAAATTAGAGTTTCATGTAATTATTTATTTGAATTTGAATTGCATGGTTACTAGTGTAAATTAATATTGAGTTAGGAAAATTATTAGAATTATAATTTTAGGTGAGAAATTATTTTATGCATGTAGGAATAATTATGTAGTAACATATAAAAAGAATTAAAAATAATTGGGCTTGAGGACTTAGAATTTTTGGGCTAATACCCAAGTTAGTGTCACTTGGGCTTGTGCATGTTTTTAAATTCCTTATGTTTGTTGGGCTGAAGCTTTAGGCCTTTTGTAGCCCACTTGATGCAGCCCAAACCCATCAACAACCTATCCTAAACTCATCTTAAGTGACTCCACAAGTCAACCTCTTATTGGCTAGAAACCTCCACATGGCATAGTCTTTCTTCTTCCTTCACTTGTGTGCACATGGCCTTCAAAAATCTGCACATGGACTGTTTACTTATCATTTTGGTCAGCCTTATTTCCCTTCCCTTGTCCCTTACGTAAAACATTTGCAAGAAGGAAAAGATAGTTACTTGTTGCACCTTCCTAATCTTGTAAGACATGCACCCAATGAAGACTTTGTGGGCAGCTTGCATGTCTTGTGTGTGGGCAGAAAATTCTGCACCATTTGACCTCCACTTGTGCACTCCAAGTGTGAGGATTCAGCCTTGTATTATGCCCTTGTGGAATGGCTTTAAAACAGCCCACAACTCCTCACTTGTTTCCTCACTTTCTCCACACTTATGCGTTGAAATTAGGCACTTGAAACATCAACAAAAACTGCACCTTATACCTCCCCTCTTCCACCCTTGTGCACTGAATTTGGGGCTGCACCTTAGGCTCCTTAAAACAGAAACAAATCTGCACCATTATGTCTTCATCCTTCCCCTTCAAACCGTGAGTGTAGGGAGTAGCATTCAGAAAAAAAAATTGTGCACACCATCCTCTCCTCCTCCTTGCCGCAAACCGTGACCATAGGCAACCAAGAGAGTACAAGCTTTCCTCTCATTCTCCCACTGCCCAGCCAAGCTCCTCCATCCAAAGATTCTGCCCAAGTTGTTCTTCCACCTCACTTGTGCGCATAAATCATCCTCTAGGAAGGTGAACTTGTTGTTTGGTGAAGCTAGAAAGTGTGGTGTGTGATCCTTGATCAATTAGTGTGTACTACAAGAGGTAAGCATGGATCTTAGACCTTCTTCCTTATTGTGTAACCATGTTTATGCTTGAGATGGCATGTAATTTGTCTTGTGAACTCTCCTTATGATTCTGCCATGTCATGTTGTAGACCCTAGAATGAGCATGATAAAAATATAATAGTGGAGCTATTTGATAATAACTTGTATGCCTTCATTATTGTATGAATCATTCTATGATAAATAGCATACTTTAAGCCTTTGTAGCACACATTGCATGAAATAATGAGGTTATGGAATAAAGTCTCCTTGTTATGCTTGTTTTGATGCTAAAAATGCCACTGTTTCTGTATAAAATTGTCACTGTTTTGATGCTAAAAATGCCACTGTTTCTGTTTGAAATTGTCACTGTTTGATGCTAAAAAAATGCCACTGTTTCTGTATAAAATTGTCACTGTTTTGATGCTAAAAATGCCACTGTTTCTGTTTGAAATTGTCACTGTTTGATGCTAAAAAAATGCCACTGTTTCTGTCACTGCTTTGATGCTAAAAAATGCTGTTTCTGTTTAAGAATGCGCTTAAACGTTACTGTTTCTGTTTAAAAAAACGTCACTATATGTTGCTCACTGCTGCTGTAAAATGCTACTGTTTTTGCTGCTATAAACGTTACTGTTTCTGTTTAAAAAATGTCACTGTATGTTGATCACCGTTGCTGTAAAATACTACAATTTTTACTGCTGTAAACGTTACTGTTTCTGCTGTAAAACGTCACTGTTTCTGCTCACTGTTTTTAAGAAAAATGTTGCTGTTTTCTGCTCACTGTTTTGCTGTAAAACGTTGTTGTTTTGCTCACTGTTTCTGCTGTAAAACATTGTTGTTTTGCTCACTGTTTTTGCTGTAAAACGTTGTTGTTTTGCTCATTGTTTTTGCTATAAAACGTTGCTGTTTTGCTCACTGTTTTGTTGTAAAACGTTGCTATTTTTGCTCACTGTTTTTCCTTAAAATGATGCTGTAAAATGATTTATTGTAATTGATTTAGGTGCGCATAAGCAGTGAGAAACGTAGCATATTTCGCTGCTGTTTGGTAATTATTTAAGGCACGCAAGGTAAGTGTTAGGCGATATTACCTAATGTGACTATTGACTAGCGTATGAAGTTGTAACATGATGCTCCATACTCCGTAAAATTATTATGTTCCTTATGATGTAAGTATTCTGCCATGAATATGCCTTGACGGCAATATGATTATGAGGTAAAGTTGTTATGTGGCAGCATAACGTATATGAAAAGTATATAAGCATGCATCTTACATCATACCGCATTTATTTTTACGCTTTGTGTGTGATAGCATAGCATGGCATGCATGTACCAAAATTCATATAGCCTTGCAATTTTAGAATAGTTATGTACAGGACCATGTGTTTGAGCACGCATCATATAGGCATCCCTCCGGTACCAGGGTATGGGACACTTGGCATCAGTCCGCATAGGCCACAGTTGGAATCCACCAATGAAGGGTGCCGATTATGGGATATCCACTGTGTATTGCGCGCACGACGGTGCTAAGAGCGCAAAAAGGAAGGCGTTATATACGCAATATATATATATATATAATGAAAAGGAAAAGGACAAGGAACAGGATATGTTGAAGTGACTGTTTATGATTTTGTGCCTAGTTTAATACTGTTACGTTATTGGTTTTGTTGCCACTTTACTGGGATTATTCTCACCCCTTTGGGGCTGCTATTTTCATAAATGGCAGGAGGACGTAAGAGCAATTGAAGGCGTGATGTTTGCTATTACTTGCTGATGCTTGGACTTTTGCTGTTGCTGTTTAATTGTTGGATGACTGTAATGCTTATTATTTTGGAGCACTTGGATGACTGTAGACATTATTATCTTCCATTTTGTTTTAGTCTTTCATGAACAGCGGTTGTTTTGGAAAAATCAGAAAACGTTTTGCGAAAAGGATTTTTGAACGTTTTATTAAGTGCTGAATTTTAACAGTTTTACGAGCACCTTACGGGTTATGTTTCAAGGTGCAAACGAACTCCGATTTACTATTATTTTATATGCACGCGAAGCCCCCGACGTGCTCTTTCTAAATCACAAGGAATATTTTTTTAACTCATCCGAACAGAATTTATACGAATTTTTAAATGCATTACGGTTTTGCTTTTGGAATAAAAAAAATTTTAGTAGCTAAATTGTCGTTAAAAACTCTAATTCCGCTTAGCAAACGACTCTCTTGGATCCATACAAGGGAGGGCGTTACAGTGTTGTTAAAGACTCTAATTCCGCTTAGCAAACGACTTTCTTGGATGCATACAAGGGAGGGCATTACACGTGTTTCTTTTTTGAAATGCCGGTTGCTGTGGGGTTTGAGTTGCCCACGTCTGTGTTTTCTCCATCGTTACAGTTGACCACCTCCACCAAAGAAAAGTGTTATACCTCCATTGTACATAGAGATGTCGTATTCAGTGGGACGGCCGTGACTACTCGGTAGATCTGATGGGGTTGCTGATGGCTAATTTGGAAATCATTCTAGGCATGGATTGGTTGTCCAGACATTATGTGATGATTGATTATTGTGCTTAGCGAGAGGTGATGTCTCTGTGTGGGTCCACATCCAGTTACTCGCCTTACATATATCATTATTGCAGGATAGAGATCCTTGAGTGCAAGGGCATTAAGATATATCATGTTGGGAGGTTTGGTGAGTGGGACACAGGAGGATCTCACTGGCATTTCGGTGGCGAAGGAGTTCCTCGAGGTGTTTCTGGAGGAGATTCCTGAGTGTCCGCCACAGCAGGAGATAACTTTCTCCATTGGATTGTTTCCTGGTGTGGGGTCTATTTAATTAGCTTCATATCGGATGCCGCCATCAGAGTTGGCTGAGCGAAAGAATTTATTGAGGATCTTTCGGTGAAAGACTTCATCTGATCGAGCGTGTCTCCATGGGGAGCACCGGTCACTTTTGGTTAATAAGGAAAATCATTGCGATGGTGCGTTATTTGAGAATGTGAAATTCTCTTCAAGGAAAGTAAGTGTGTAACACTTGGACTTTGTGGCAAGGGCCACGCGCGATCTTGTATATGCGAGGCAGTGCATGTACAATTCGCTTGTGAGTTGAGTGGTCTCCATGACTCTAGGATCATATGTTGGTTATTAATATGCGTCATAAATAGTTGGCATATTAACACCATGGATAATGTTAAGCATGAAAGAAGTACGATGAACTGTGGTAATATATCGATGTTATTTCACCTTTGACTGACTCTCGACTTTGCAGATACCATGGAGATTGAGGTATACCGTTACTTAGAGTTTTTGGTTTATTATGCTCGAGTATTGTGTAGATTTGAGTTTGTGGGGTCAGGTCACTTCTATTGGGAAAGTGACTGGTGATCCCAGAAAATCGTTTGGCATTTTGTTGTCAATAAGAAGTTTCGAGATTTGAGTGTGACTTTCTTGTTTAAGGATGCACTTCTTGAGATTGAGACTATGAGAGTCGAAAATGAGCTTATGGAGGTAACCAGGACGGGGTGTCTTGAAATGAGGAAGGACATTGTTGTTGTGCGTCCATTTGTTGTGATGCCTGAAGGTGAAGATTGAACACCAGAATCCGTTGATAAGCTTCAACCTCTTGAGGTACCGCAGTGGAAGTGGGAAAGTATTTCCATGAACTTAATGTTGGGTTGGCCTAAGACTCAGGCTGGTCTTGACTCTGTTTGGGTCTTTGTGGACAGATTGTCAAAGTTTGCCCACTTTCTTCCGGTAAAGGTGAGCTTCTCTTCATCGCGATTGGCCAAACTGTGTGTTCGCGAGATCGTGAGGCTTCACGGGGTGCCCGAGAGTATCTTCTGGGATAGGGACCCGAAGTTCACATCTCGATTCTGGGAGGCGCTGCAGAGAGATTTTGGAACTCAGTTGAGACTGAGTACAACCTATCAGCCTCAGACTGTTGGATATACTGAGCAGACCATCCAGACCTTGGAGGACATGTAGAGAGCTTGCACCTTGGTGCAGGGCTCAACATGGGATAGGTACCTGGCATCGGTTGGGTTTTGTGCAACTGTGTTTTCCTTGCTAGCCTGCGCATTGGACCCTACGAGGCGCTGTTGGGTAGGAGGTGTAGAACTCCTACCTGTTGGTCTGAGGTTGGAGATAAAGAGTTGTTTGGATTGGACCTTGTCCAATTTATCACTAGCCGATTCAGATGATTAAAGGAAAGCTAAAGCAGGCGCAGAGTCGCCAGGAGAACTACGTTGATGTTAAGCATCGTCCACTAGTGTTCAGTAAGGGTGAGCACATGTTTGTGAGACTTTCACTGTTACCGGTGTTGTTCGGGCACTCGAAGTGAAGAAGCTGAGACCGTTATTCATTGGGCCATACCAGTAACGTGGTAGAGTAGGATCTGTTGCCTACCGGTTTGCATTGCCTCTGAACTTGACCAACACCCACGACGTGTTTTACGTGTCTCAACTCTCGCAAGTTTGTAGCGAATCCTTCGCACGTGGTGCAATCGGATGTTGTGGAGGTTCGGGAGAACTTGAAAACTCTCATCGGACCACTCAAAATTCTCGATCGTGGCGTGAAGCAGCTGAGGAGTAAGATCATTTCGGTGGTCAAAATATGATGAACGGGAAGAATTCCTGAAGGGTAATTCTGGGAGCGAGAGGACGAGCTTCTCCGTCAGTATCCCGCGCTTCAAGACATGTATGTTTCTGATTTTGAGAACAAAATCCTTAAAAATGTGAGATGAATTTAAGAGCCCGCACCGTTAATTAAGGAAATTAATTAATTAAATGTGAGAATTAGGAAATAATTCCATGATTGACCCTAATAATTATTATGAGGCTTTAATAATTATAGTAAGTGAGTAATAATGCTAAAAGCCTCTTTTCGGACGAAAATTGCAGATATCGGTTCTACTACTCGGTATAAATGTGTACCGATGAAGTATCCCGGAAAATTATAATAAGTGCATGAATATTCTTTGAATATTATATAGGACTAGTAAAACAAGTTTCAGGTCAAAATAATAAGAACTGGTGCCAGAACTAATACTGGCTATGGAAAAGCGCGTACCGGAAAGGTGCTGCGAAAAATAAAATAAAAATATTTTAAATCTTAGAAAAAAGTGTAGGTTCAGATTCCAAAGTTTGGGATTAAATTGCTAAGCGTAGCAATTAGCGCTAATACAGTGCGATTATGGCTTAAGTGAGCTATATAAGGACCCTTGCACATGATCCTAGGTCAGCTACCCTTCCTTCTACGTGGAAAATTGCTGAGTCTTGTGTGCAGCAACCTTGCACCTCCTTCTCCTCCATAGAGACCTCCAAGAGACCATTTTTCTTGGTTGCTTCTTCACTTAAACACCTTGGGTGAGTGGGAACTATCATGGTGAGGGTGTGGTGAGCTCCATTCTGAGTTTGTGGTGTTGTTTTCTTGTGCTTGAGGTGCTGATTTCCTGGGGTGGGTTGAGGGAGCCATTGTCATGGCATTTTGAGGTCCAAGGAGTGACCTCTGTGAAGAAATGACTCATCTTGGTGTGCCATTTTCGTGCACCTTCAAAGTCATAATCTTTGGAGGTGAGGGTGAGCTCCAAGAGCAGCCTTTGCTCTGTTTTGAGCCTTGGGGTAAGTTGTCTAACCTTGATCATGAGTTTTTGTGGTTTAAAGGTTGAGTCTTGGCATGTTAATGAGTTAAACAAGTAACCACCCAGTAAATGAACTTAAAAGGGTATTAAAATGCATCCTGGGACGTTCTTGTAGGTTAAAAGTTGGACCTTTAGAGTGATATCTCGCGAGATGCAGAAACTGCATTCTGTCGCGAAATACCCGGATATGAATATCCGGATATGATACCCGGATATGAATATCCGGATATGATATCCGAATATGGCCCCGACAAATATCCGGATATTCTGGGTTTTTGGGAGCAGTGAAGGTACTGTTCGTACTGAATGGTATTCTGGGTTTATGGACCCTATATTGATGAAGTTGAACTTCTGTAATAAGTAAGTTAAGTCAGAATCTATGTGATTAAGGGCTTATGGCTTTGTAAGAAGATTAAAGACGTAAATCGTAAAGGAAAGGCGTAGTCTTTATGTTATATGCTTGTAGAGTATGGATGTTGATATTGTTTTTGGTCCAAACAGATTGTGATTGTGCTGTGTGTGGACATTGAGCTGGTGTTGACTTTGTATTGGATAGTTAGCTTGCGAGGTAAGCTTTTGTGTCCTCGGCTTTGCCATTGTTGGTTCCACCATGTCCCATGGGGGGATGGTTTATATGCATGATGTGGTTTTTAATGTATTGTTTATTGAAATGCTATGGAGCTGTTAAGTGCAATGTCTTATAATATGTATGTGGTGTTACACATAGACATGAGGCCAAGGGGTGGTCCTGTAGGCGGGTACAACAAGGGCTGGTACTGTGTGGGAAATAGACTATTCCTGCACTTCTCTGATCAGTAGAATAGTTTTAATACACATGACATGATTATCTACTGCATTACACTGATTTTGGAACTTATATAGTGTAACTATTTTAGAACTTATATTGCACATGTAAGTGAGCTTGGGGGTGGAAGATCCTTGAGGACCCCTTGTCTTACTGAGATTTCTTTTTAGAGATCTCACACCACGTTTGGGGCACCATTTCAGGCTCAGGTAATGCTGGGGTTGATACCTCAGGCGGTAGGAGGCCGGAGCTTAGTTGAGTGATGCTTGCTGATTATTTTGTTACGTCATATGTTGGATTATGCCTGTTGCTATTATGCTTTTAGCTTCATGATATGGGTATTTGTGTTGAGACTCTGTTGGCTATGTTGCCTTATTTGGTGAGCATGGGGATTGTCCATGTCACATTGACTTGACTTTATGTTTTTAGACTTTATTTGTAATAATGTATCAGGATATTGTCTGGGCTACGTGTTGTAGTCCCGCGACTAAGATACTCACTTTTATGTTATATATTGAGGTATTTCAGTTAGTGGTTTTACAATTTACATACAGGCGATGTTTTTATGAAAATGATTAAGTAATCAACATGGCTAAGTATAATGACGTCGTAATTGAATGAAAGAAAAAGATATTCCACATTTTAATTAAGCGTGGCTTAATACGATGACATGTTAACAAACCAGATATATACGGGGTGTTACACACTACAAAAAAGCGGAGTTTGGGGACATTAGTTTAACCACATTTAAACTTAACGATTTAAAATTTTTCATTTTCCTATGCGTTTAATGTGGTAAAGTAACTCGTGAGAAGAGAAAAGACATCTTTTTTATACTGCCCCGATAAAGTCCCTTCCTTAATGCAATTATTCTTTTTCTCTTGGAATTAGATCTCACTTCCTCTTTCTACAAACAAAACAAACAATCCCCCATTCATTTTCCTATTCTTATTTCTATTCCTATTTCATTTTTGTACATGCACAGATAATGCCTACTCTCCACAAATTCAAGCTCATAGCCACCCAATGAACCGTCGCCGGCAGCCCCACCCGCAGCCCTACCACCAGCCTTTCATCCACCTCCGCCGCATGTTCCTCGCTCGCCCTCTTGACCACCATCGTTTCCATCCCCCTCCGCAAGATTCGCTCAAAATCAAGCTCACAGATCTTTAGATCTCAAGAATTATAGAGAGAGAAAGTGCGAGATCTGAATCAAAACCAAAGGTAACGAAGCTCGAAACCCTACTCTGTGTGTTTCATGAGCGTTGAAGCTCGCTTTCTTCTTTTTGCTTCTCTGTCGATTTGTGTCTGGTTCTTCTATTTTTTTGGACTATAGAGGAAAAAGGACTATTAGTTCTAGGCTCTTCTTTTCTCTATGTGTTTTGTTTGTTTCTCGTTCTTTTCTTCTCTCTCTTTTTCAGTTTCACTTTTGATTATTAAACATGAAATTTGAAATTGTTGTCCTGATGATGATTATGGTCTCTATTTAGATCCATCATTGGTAAGTGACAAATAGTCATCAACTCAATAATTATTTATTTATTTAATTAAATCTTATTGTTCTTAAGTATTTTTCTGTTTGGGTTATATGAAAGTTTATGAAATGTATACATTTGAAGAGGTTTATCATTTTCATGACATGATTGACATGCTTGTTGGATGTGGGTATAAGAAAGGAACCACACTGTTTGGTTATGGATATGATTTCCGGCAAAGTAATAGGTAATGTTAATGCCAATGGAAATGGTGTGAGCTTTATTTTATGTGTTTATTAAGTAAGTGAATCCAAACTAATGTTTTTTTTTTTTTTGCATTGCAAATTGTTGTTTATTGGATTCAATCAACCCAAATTCTTTATGCTATAATAATCCCGTTAATTTTAAGTTCATGGGTTTAGTGCTAAAGCCTAAAATTTATCATCATATGGAGGAAAAAAATTTAGTAACCAATCCTAGCTAAATGGATCTGAGAATTTGTTGGTTATAGAATAAAAGATATTAGGAACTTGTTGCTTCTTGTTGGGGGATTCAAACGCTGTTGTATATTGTTCCCATTGTTGTGTAATTCATACTGTTTTCTTTGTTGTTATACTATTAGATGTCTTAGTGGTTTCTGTTTGCTTTGTTTTATGGAAAATAGCACATTTAAGAAGAAGGCTCCGAAGTGTTCCAAGGAGGATTAGGGTACGCATTGCTCGTAAGAGGGATGATGATGAAGATGCCAAGGAAGAGTTATACTCCCTTGTTACATTTGTTGAAATCCCTAAGGAAGAGCTCAAAGGTATTTTTTTGTGGTTGGCAAGATTGACAAGTTGATGGAAGGTCTTAAACTCAACTTGGAAACTGCTTACAAAGCCTTTGGTGGAAGAAAAGTCAATATAATATCACATTCCATGGGAGGGTTTATGATCCTGTGTTTTATGTCACTTCATAATGATGTGTGATAGTTTTTTTATCTCCATGACCACTTATGACACTTGTGTTGTTTCTACTGTATAGGGAAGAAAATTAAAAGATAAATAGTGGTAATTTTCATTGTTCCTTGGCAGGTGTTTACAAAATATGTAAATAAATGGGTTTGCTTGGCTTGCACTTTCCAAGGTGATTCCTCTGTTTTGAAAGTAAACCGGCCTTGAAGGCCGATGCATGTAAGGTGGAAAAACAAAATTTTTACCGCGGAAACATACATGCACACATAGATTCATGCTTTAGGACAGCAAGATGTTACCTTGTTTTGGCCTGATCAGTCAGGGAGATCAGTTGTCAGGTCTGAAGGGTTCAAACCCTCTAATGGTGATCCACACCACCGTTCGTCAATGATGCAAGAACACCTTCTTGCAAGCCACCAGATGATCACCACAATGAGGCTTGCTATGCGCCCAATTGGTGAAGGTGGAGGCTAGGTATTGTGTTTGGAAAGGTGTAGTGAACTACCCTACAGAATGGTGCATAAGATGAAGGAGTGTAGGCTAGATTTCTCAAAAACCCTAAGCAGAGGAACAACTCTGGTAATGTGCGCACAAGACGAAGAAGAGTATGATTTAATTAAATCAAATTTTCCTTTCAAACTACTTTGAAAGTGGCGCATGAAATCAAGGAGGATAAGGTGGAGTTATTGCAAAACAAATCTAGCCAACAACTTCCAATCTTATCCTCACGAAACTAAGTTCAGACCTATTCAAACTTTGATTTAAAAACTATCATATAGTTACCTATTCCATGCGCATAATTCAGCACAAAAAGGGTCCAAATATGTTAAGTAGTTGCATTTAAAATTTGAATCAACTCACCCACTTATTCTCTCAACTACCAAATCTGATTGGAGCTTTGTTTGATTAACAAGATGACATCCTTATCACTTAAAATATACGCCCCAAACAACTCTTGGTGATCTCCAAAGATCTCCTCTTGATACAAGGGATTTGTTCCAATAAGATCTTATCTTATCCTTTTGTTATGAAATAACTTTTTATAGCCAATTCAAATTCAAATTCAAATACTTGAATTCAAATGTTCAAACATTCAAATTCAAAATTTCAAATTCAAAATTTAAATTCCAAAATCAAATTTCAAAATTCAAATTTCAAATTTCAAAATTCAAATTTCAAAATTCAAATTCCAAATTCAAATTTCAAAATTCAAATTTCAAATTCAAAATTCAAAATTAAAATGTTTGATTATTAATTTAACTAATTAAATTAATTAGTAATGTCTTGGACTATCCAAGCCCATTACTAAGCTGCATGCGCCCTCCACCCTTTTAGGTGGGCTTCCAAATAGCTTCTTGGGCTAACAACCATTATTAGGCCCAATACCTTTAAAGCTAGTTCATCATGACTACAAGGTGTTAATGTGTGATCCATTAGGTCCAACTTAGCTTCTGACATAATTGGGCTTGGGCCCAACAAGCCCACAACCCAATTAATGACAACACATAGCACTAGCAATGCTTTGTTGCCCCAAAACTAGTCAGATTAATGACTTGATCATCCTATTGCACATATTTGGTTACCGTATGTATTTCCCTTCGTCTCGGTTATCTTCCCATTAACCTAGGGTAAGGAAATGTATCAACCCCTGCGGTTTAGGGTAAGCTTTATTCGAAATAGGGAATCTTCAATTTACTGACTCTAAAGGCAGATCATCTCATTATCTCTTTTACTATGCATAGATTCTCGAGTCCTTGTAAATGTCATCCCGATTTCTCCGATTTACAGATAACCTAATCTCTCGCAGAGATTTGACGAATTCCTTCAGCTTATTACCCTAGCCCTATGCCCTTTCAGGACACGCCCAACAGTATACCTATGAGTCTCCATGTTTCAGGAAGACAAGGCATACAATCAAAACATGCCTTCAAGAACACAGCTAGGTAATAACTTCTGGTCTAAGGAAAGATATACCCAAAAATAAAGAGATTACTCTAATGACACTATATGTGAGATTTCCTCATAGAGTCTATTTTTGGGTCTGTTCAGTGTGAGCTATACTCTTATAGGTCCAGCCATGACTTTAGCTAAGATATCTTCATATCTGTAGCTCATGAGGTCTTTACCTTTTATCCATATACAAGTAGATAAGTCGTACTAGTCTTACCCGAGATCACTGATCCCCAAACTCAGTGTCTCTAGACTAGGAACATATAATTAGGAATAGACATGCGATATCCTTGAATCCTCATGATCGTGATCTCATCACAGATACTCAAGAGATACTTGTTCTATTCCAAGGGGTTTATCCAGTTCGTTCATATAATATTAACA
The DNA here is from genome assembly GCA_032173675.1 of Gastrolobium villosum. Lineage (NCBI taxonomy): Eukaryota > Viridiplantae > Streptophyta > Magnoliopsida > Fabales > Fabaceae > Gastrolobium > Gastrolobium villosum. The sequence goes on along the minus strand of JAVKPL010012508.1, from coordinate 23,806 downwards.
ATAATATCGAGACACAATATGAAACTGAATAAATAGTGCTTTCATTTATTTGCGACAAACAAAGTTCTACATCTAGTGTCATTTATTTAATCAAAAGATTGTCTCTAGGACACCCATATACTAACAAGCTCCCACTTGGCCTAGAGCCAATCAGACATAAGTCGTATGCCCAAAGCCTCATAATGACTATCATGTTTTCTCTAAGAAATAGCCTTTGTCAGAGAATCGGCCAGGTTATCGTCTGTGGGAACATAATCCATTTTTACATCATTCTTATCAATGATTTCTCTAATCAGATGATATCTGCGAAGCACGTGTTTAGATCTTTGATGAGACCTAGGTTCCTTTGACTGCGCAATGGCTCCTGTGTTGTCGCAAAGCAACTGTATGGGCTTATCCATGCTTGGAACCACCCTTAGTTCATTTATGAACTTCTTGATCCACACGGCCTCCTTAGCTGCTTCTGCAGCAGCTATGTATTCAGCTTCTGTCGTTGAATCTGTTGTTGTCTCCTGCTTGGAACTCTTCCAAGACACTGCCCCACCATTTAAGGTGAATACGAATCCTGACTGTGACTTGCAGTCATCCTTGTCACTCTGAAAGCTGGCATCAGTGAACCCTTTCACTGTTAACTCATTAACCCCACCATAGACCAGAAATGCATCCTTAGTTCTTCTTAAGTATTTAAGGATGGTTTTGACTGCCGTCCAGTGACCCTCTCCAGGGTCCGACTGGTATCTGCTCGTAATGCTTAAAACATATGAGACATCTGGTCTCGTACATATCATGGCATACATGATGGATCCAATAGCCGAAGCGTATGGAATTCCACTCATGCGATCCTTCTCAGGCTGTGACTTAGGAAACATAGCCCTTGATAGGTGTACCCCATGACTGACATGAAGTAAACCCCTTTTCGACCCTTCCATGCTAAACCTCTTTAGCATCTTGTCAACATACGTGGATTGAGATAAACCCAGCAGCCTCTTGGATCTTTATACCAAGTATAAAGGCTGCCTCTCCCAAATCCTTCATGGTAAAGTTTTCTGAAAGCCACTCTTTCGTTATTTTTAATGTGGGGATGTCATTTCCTATTAGCAATATGTCATCTACATAAAGTACTAGGAAGACGACATTACTCCCACTAACCTTCCTGTAAACACAAGGTTCATCCTCGTTCTCTTAACGACTTCATCAAAACATATATTCCAACTCCTTGATGCTTGCTTTAGCCCATATATTGACCTTTGTAGTTTGCATACCATATGCTCCTTATCTTTGATTTCAAAGCCTTCAGGTTGTGTCATGTACACTTCCTCCTTCAAGAACCCATTCAAGAAGGAGGTCTTGACATCCATTTGCCAAATTTCATAGTCGTGGTATGCTGCTATTGCAAGCAAAATCCTAATAGATTTGATCATGGCAACTGGTGAGAAATTTTCATCATATTCAACTCCTTGTCTTTAGCGATACCCTTTCGCCACCAACCTAGCTTTGTAGGTCTGAACGTTGCCATCTGCATCAGTCTTTCTTTTAAAGACCCATTTATTACCGATAGGAACTATTCCTCGCGGTTTAGGAACCAAGGTCCATACCTTGTTTTGATACATCGAATCCATTTCAGATTCCACAGCTTCAAGCCATCTAGAGGAGTCGACATCCTTGACTGCCTCCTCGTAGTTACTTGGTTCATCATCCTCAACAGTTTGCTGATTCTCAATCACAAACCCATACCTCTCAGGTGGATGGATGACCCTCGTGGATCTACGGAGTTGTGTGTTTACTTCTCCATTGGAGAACGTCGCCTGCGGAGCAGACTCGGGTTCCACAATCTATTCTTGTGGATCTTGCACTTCTTCAAGATCAATCTTACTCCCACTGCCTCCTTGAGAGATCAAATCCTTCTCAAGGAACTCAGCATTCTTTCACACAAACACTTTGTGTTCTTCCATGGAGTAGAAGTAGTATCCCTTAGTACCTTTAGGATACCCCACAAATAGACATTTAGTACTCTTAACACTAAGTTTGTCTGATGTCAACACTTTGACATAAGCTGGCGATCCTCATACCCTGAGGTAACTCAGGTTGGGTCTCTTAGCACTCCATATCTCATATGGTGTGGTCTGAACAGATTTAGACGGTACCCTATTTAGAAGGTATGCCGCTGTGTCTAAGGCATATCCCCAAAATGATTTTGGAAGTTGAGTCTCACTCATCATAGACCTAACCATGTCTAACAAGGTCATGTTTCTCCTTTCGGAGACACCGTTTTAGTGTGGTGTGTAAGGAGCAGTAAGTTGTGAGAGATTTCCATTTTCTCTCAGATAATCCTGAAACTCGTGGCTCAAATATTCACCACCACGATCTGATCGTAGTGTCTTAATCATCTTGCCATGTTGTTTCTCCACTTCATTCCTAAACTCTTTGAACTTTTCAAAAGCTTCAAATTTATATCTCATTAGGTATATATACCCAAATCTTGATTTGTCATCTGTAAAGGTAATGAAATAGGAATATCCACCTCTAGCCTCAACAGACATCGGGCCACATACATCAGTATGAATGAGTTCTAATAACTCACTAGCCCTATGACTCTCAAGCCCTTTGGGCTTTTGTCGAATCATTTTCCCAGCTAGACAAGATTCACACTGTCCATAGGATTCCAAATCCATGGAGTCCAGGTATCCATCTCTATGCATCCTAGACAATCTTGTTTCATTTATGTGCCCTAGTCTATAGTGCCAAAGATAAGATTGATTATCCATCCTAGGTCGTTTCACATATACATTGAGCACTTCAGTTCCCATTTCCAACACATACAATCCATTTATTAAAGAAGCAGTACCATAAACCATATCATTCAAAATGATAGAAAATGTACCATTCCTAATACTGAAAGTATAACCATCTTGTTCTAAACAAGAAATTGAAATAATATTTCTAGAAATATGCGGAACATAAAAACAATTATTCAAATGCAATAAAAGGCCCGTAGGCAAAATAAGGTCGGCATCTCCAACTGAATGAGCAACAACCCTTGCTCCATTACCAACGCGGAGATCCACCTCGTTTCTTTCCAATCTCCTTGGGCTCCTAAGTACCTGCAACATATTACAGATATGAGAACCACATCCGGTATCCAATACCCATGAGGTTGGATTAGCACAAGAATAATTTATCTCAATCATGAAAATACCTGAGGCAGAAGCATCACCATGCTTCTTGTCCTTCACATTGTTCAGGTAGTCTGGACAATTCCTCTTCCAATGGCCTTTCTTGCCACAATGGAAACACTCAGCATCACCCTTGTCCTTAGGTGCCTTCTTACCCTTCTTTTTGCCCTTCTTCTTCTTGGATTTCCCTTTGGGCTTAAGGGGGTCACCTTTTGCAGTCTCCTTACCCTTTCCCTTGGCCTTGCTAGGCCCACCAATCAAAAGAGCCTGTGTCCTATCCTTCTTGATAGACACTTCAGCTGTTGTTAACATACTTAACAACTCAGGCAAGCTCACTTGCATCTCCCATGCATATTGTAATTCATAATGAATTGACTGAAGGAAGGTGGAAGTGAAGCGAGAACTAAGTCATTACTTAGCTCGACATCCATGATGAAGCCTAGGTTTCCTAGCTTCTCAATCAGCCTGATCATCTTGAGAACATGGCTGCTAACAGGCATGCTCTCAGACATCCTACAAGAGAACAGTTCTCTTGAGGCCTCATACCTCTCATGACTGTCTTTAATATCATACAACTCCTTGAGATGCATGATAATAGAGGGAGCATCCATATGCTCATGCTGCTTTTGCAGTTCAGGCGACATGGATGCCAACATGATGCACACTGCCATCACATTGTCATCCAAGTGTTGTTGATGGGTTACGAAATCAAATTCCGCAAACCCTTCTTCCCTTTCCCTAGGAGCTACGGGTATTCCAGCATCTAAAATGTAGGCAATCTTTTCGGCCCTTAGAACAATTCTTAGGTTCCGATACCAGTCCATAAAATTTGAACCGGTCAGTTTATTCGTATGAGTATTGAATGCAGTGATAGAGGATTAGTCATACTATAAGCTAAAAAATATGTAAAGATAGTTTTAGTTAATATACGGTTATGTAGTTAAAAGCAGATTATTAAAGATTTTAAATAATTTGTCTCTCCCACTATTTTATCTAAGTCAATGACCCTTACTATTTGACTTAGGGTTAATCTACTTCTAGATTTTACCTTAGTGGGATTAAGAGTGCGATTATTTATTTTAATCTCCGTCTGAGACCGCAAGATTAATTTAAATAATGGGTTGATCTTTATCAACAGTATCTCATACCGTCTCTTAACATTAGGTTGACAACTCTTTATCACTTAGTGGTGCATCTTATGCAACCAACCTAGCACCATTACCCTAAGCACATAAGCCTGGTTGTGCCTGGAACTTATGCCTTAGTTAAGCATTAAACTAGCACCCTAAGTGTCTTACACTTCAAACACTACTCTAGCTCAACAAAACAGTGGGTCCCAACTGAGTTGTGGAGCACCACTATGCGGAAGAGGTTTGAGTAGCATTGTTGGTGGGAGGTAATCATACGCTTAATTATTTATTCCTTTTAAGGATTCCTTTTATTTTAGGGTTAATTAGGTCTCATCAAACGCATGTTGTAAGTTATCATGCTAGTCGTAACCTATGTCAAACATCTATCGATTTACACTAGTAGCTATTAGACAAACATAATATCCATACAAAACGCGATTTGCCCAATTCATGCATACTAGACGTTCTAATCATACATGCATATAAACAGTTTATATTGAGATAGTCATGGTGCTCGCGCTTTTGTCCATTTTGCTTCTTTAAGCAACGGCCGCTTGTCGTCTATACGCCACTAGCCTAATTCTCTAATTACACATAATTAAAGAAGCTCCAAAACATTTTTGGAGGGACAAAATTACAAAAATTAAATTACAAATACACTTGTAAATTAAATGGCGCAATTACACATTAATTTAAAATTCAAAAATTTTAAATCCGGGCACCATGACCATCCCCTTCCTGTTTGTACCTGAAAGGATCAAAACTTGCAAACACAAACATTATATTATCACATATATTTTGTTATTTAACATTTAAACATCAAAATAATATCAAGATTCAAATTCTTAAATTTCTCTAGTTAGCCGAATTTTAAAATAATTTTAATTCAAATTTTGTTAATTCTTTCTCAAAGAAAACAAAGTTAAACCATGCATGTAGCCATAAACCTCTTCATGGCCGAATCATATAGGTGACTATATGATATATTTTGTCACAAAATTTCATGCAATGTACATGACACAATTCAAGGAGAAAAAATAAGAAAACATTCAAGGTACTCTTAGTACCCTTCATGGCTGAATCTACCCTTTCAAAAAGGGTGTTCCTTATAAGACTTTCATAAAGAAAAAGAAACTAAACCATGATGCATATTGTTTTATGAACATAGAATCAAATTTACATGTTCATAAAAAAAAATTAACACCTTAAAGGATTTGTGATTCAAAATCCATATGCAGAATTAAACTTTAACCCTTTAAAGATTTTGACCGTGAAAAAACTCTTTTCACAAACAAGGTACCATCACCCGCTGATGGTAAAGCAACCGGGTTCTGATACCACTTGAAAGTAAACTGGCCTTGAAGGCCGATGCATGTAAGGTGGAAAAACAAATTTTTACCGCGGAAACATACATGCACACATAGATTCATGCTTTAGGACAGCATGATGTTACCTTATTTTGGCCTGATCAGTCAGGGAGATCAGTTGTTAGGTCTGAAGGGTTCAAACCCTCTAATGGTGATCCACACCACCGTTCGTCAATGATACAAGAACACCTTCTTGCAAGCCACCAGATGATCACCACAATGAGGCTTGCTATGCGCCCAATTGGTGAAGGTGGAGGCTAGGTATTGTGTTTGGAAAGGTGTAGTGAACTACCCTACAGAATGGTGCATGAGATGAAGGAGTGTAGCTTAGGTTTCTCAAAAACCCTAAGGAGATGAACAAATCTTGTAATGTTCGCACAAGAGGAAGAAGAGTATGATTTAATTAAATCAAACTTTCCTTTCAAACTACTTTGAAAGTGGCGCATGGAATCAAGGAGGATAAGGTGGAGTTATTGCAAAACAAATCTAGCCAACAACCTCCAATTTTATCCTCATGAAACTAAGTTCAAACCTATTCAAACTTTGATTTAAAAACTATCATATAGTTACCTATTCCATGCGCATAATTCAGCCCAAAAAGGGTCCAAATGTTGAGTTGTTGCATTCAAAATTTGAATCAACTCACCCACTTATTGTTTCAACTACCAAATCTGATTGGAGCTTTTTTTGAATGACAAGATGACATCCTTATCACTTAAAATATGCGCCCCAAACAACTCTTGGTGATCTCCAAAGATCTCCTCTTGATACAAGGAATTTTTTCCAATAAGATCTTATCTTATCCTTTTATTATGAAACAACTTTTTATAGCCAATTTAAATTCGAATTCAAACACTTGAATTCAAATGTTCAAACATTCAAATTCAAAATTCAAAATTCAAAATTCAAAATTTCAAATTTCAAATTCAAAATTTAAATTTCAAAATTCAAATTTCAAATTTCAAATTCAAAATTCAAAATTCGAATTTCGAAATTCAAATTATAAATTCAAATTTCAAAATTCAAATTTCAAATTCAAAATTCGAAATTCAAATGTTTGATTATTAATTTAACTAATTAAATTAATTAGTAATGTCTTGGACTATCCAAGCCCATTACTAAGCTCCATACGCCCTCCACCCTTTTAGGTGGGCTTCCAAACAGCTTCTTGGACTAACAACCATTATTAGGCCCAATACCTTTAAAGCTAGTTCATCATGACTACAAGGTGTTAGTGTGTGACCCATTAAGTCCAACTTAGCTTCTGACATAACTGGGTTTGGGCCCAACAAGCCCACAACCCAATTAATGACAACACAGAGCACTAACAATGCTTTGTTTCCCCAGAACTAGTTAGATTAATGACTTGATCATCCTATTGCACATATTTGGTTACCGTATGTATTTCCTTTTGTCTCGGTTATCTTCCCATTAACCTAGGGTAAGGAAATGTATCAACCCCTACGGTTTAGGGTAAGCTTTATTCGAAATAGGGAATCTTCAATTTACTGACTCTAAAGGCAGATCATCTCATGATCTCTTTTACTATGCATAGATTCCCAAGTCCTTGTAAATGTCATCCCGATTTCTCCGGTTTACAGATAACCTAATCTCTCGCAGAGATTTGACGAATTCCTTCAACTTATTACCCTAGCCCTATGCCTTTTCAGGACACGCCCAACAGTATACCTATGAGTTTCCATGTTTCAGGCAGACAAGGCATACAATCAAAACATGCCTTCAAGAACACAGTCTAGGTAATAACTTCTGGTCTAAGGAAAGACATACCCAAATATAAAGAGATTACTCTAATGACACTATCTGTGAGATTTCCTCATAGAGTCTCTTTTTGGGTCTGTTCAGTGTGAGCTATACTCTTATAGGTCCACCCACGACTTTAGCTAAGATATCTCCATATCTGTAGCTCATGAGGTCTTTAACTTGTATCCATATAGAAGTAGATAAGTCGTACTAGTCTTACCCGGGATCACTGATCCTCAAACTCAGTGTCTCTAGACTAGGAACATATAATTAGGAATAGACATGCGATATCCTTGAATCCTCATGATCGTGATCTCATCACAGATACTCAAGAGATACCTGTTCTATTCCAAGGGGTTTATCCAGTTCGTTCATATAATATTAACAATAATATCGAGACACAATATGAAACTGAATAAATAGTGCTTTCATTTATTTGCGACAAACAAAGTTTTACATCTAGTGTCCTTTATTTAATCAAAAGATTGTCTCTAGGACACCTATATACTAACATGTTTTTGTGTATTTTACTTTTGTTTTGTTGATTACCCCCTCTAGTATATATAGGAAGTACTCAATAGTCAATATTAGTGGTCTATGATTGAGAATTTTAAAATATTTCGTCTGCTGAATATTAACTCACCCTTCATGACAGCCATAAAATAGTCAATGTGAAATTGATGATATAAAATTCATAATATAATTCTAAAAATATTATTGATAATTGTGCAATTCTAAAACTTTGTGATGTGAAACTACCAAGACTAATTATCTGCCCTTCATACTCAAATGTAAGTTTTCATCTTATTAGTTTGATTAGCAGGGACCTTTCTCGTCTCCTTAATTTTATCTATAGTTCGTTATTAAGAGTAATAGATCTCTTTTGTTGCATAATATTTTAATAATGGGTTCTACTATAAATATACTGATGTGATGAAAGTGACAGAAAGATTTGCAATTAGTGCATTGAAATATATACCACATACAATTACCAAATACATTCACATATCATCAAATAAATAAACAAACCCACTCTCCATGTTTCAACTCTTATCAAATAAATAAACAAAACTCACTCTCCATGTTTCACACATCATTGTAAGTGCATCATCAAATAAACATCCTCTTATCAAACTGCATAGCTTGTTGTTTTTTGCGTTTCGATATGCTTCTGTTTCAACTTATTTTTGTGTTGTGTTTGACGCTGCCTTCAGGATTGTGTCTCCATGTCGTAACGAAGACCAAGCTTGTTGTAGATACTTTTAGAGGAGAGACGTTGTGTATCAATGTAATGTCCTTTCCTTGGAGTTCCTTTCCCTTGAACATAACTCTTTAATTTTTATGTATATTTTTTTTCAAATAATTGTTGCAATTTTTGTGTTACGTCATTCGCGTAAGTAATGTGCTTCGGTTGGTAATAATAATACAGACCCGTGTTGAGTGGCACACACAATACGTGGGTCCTGGTTCTCCTTTGTGGCTTCTAGCTAGCGCATCAAAATTCGTAGTCAGGCATCATATTGTAAACACACACACGCTGCTTCCTATTTTTCCTCCAAATTAATCTCAACAGTGCCACACAAGAACCAAAAAAGGTACGTGTAGATGCGATGCATAATTCTTTTCTTTTCTTCCACCGCGAGATTCAGATCATGCTACCTAAAATTCACGTCTATGATTGACTTCCTTCCGCTATTATTTTTTTCTCTCTATTTGTTCGAAAATCAATCATTATTTGTTATGATCTCTCATATGTATTGGTTATTGATCGGTTAATTAATTTCAGTTATGATTATTTCCACTGCGTTGGAGAATTTTTCTGGTATGCGTTGTTTTGGATCAACTGAATTCATTTATTGTCTTGTCTCTGTTTGGGACCAAAGCAGAAGGAAGACATGGCAGGAGAATCATACGATGAAGCCATCGCAACGCTGACCAAGCTTCTCAGGTCAGGAATTATTTTTTTTTACCATCTCTTCTTTTCTCTGTTTCTCTCTCTCTCTTTGTGTGTGTGTGTGTGTGTGTGTGTTGTATTTTTCTTGTGTTATCTTCATGAATCAGGTACGCTTGTGTTTTAGTTTTTTGCATTTTATTATCCCTTTTGTATTTTTACGTTTTGCAGCTTATTTTCCCTTATTTGGAATTGGATATTAAGTATTTTGACCTTGGCCTTCCTCGTCGAGATGCCATTAATGATAGTTACTGTTGAAAGTGTTGAAGCTACACTTAAGTATGTGCTCTGATTTTTGCTTTCAGTGTCACTCTTTCTGCCTTTATTGTTTCTTCCACGATTATTTTTAAGATCAACAATTCCAATATTGTTAAAGGGAAAATCCACCCCTATCTTCTTTATTTCTTCCCCCGAAATTAGCTTGAAAGTGGGTAATTAGTCCTTTTTTTATTTTTTTCCTAGCTAGTAAAGCCTGATAATATTGACGATCAACATAAAGAACTCCAGTTATACTGGGTAACATCTTTATGTCCTCGTCCCACTCTAATTTAGGGTGATTCATGTTCTGTCCCAACCCATCTTTTTTCTAAAGAAAACCACAATGGTAAACTGGTAGACGCTTTTAATTCCCATTTAAAATACAATTCTAATGTCCATTGTGTACGTCATATTTCTTTGTTACCTTTCGCCTTTTGCTTTTAACTGCAATAGCTGCTGAGACAACTACACAACCCGCTCAAAAGGGTTGGAGCCACAAAGGAGGTATGTGCAATTGATTTTCTTTGTAATAAGGCTCTTCCTAGCCTTATACTAATCATGGAATACATTATTATTTGTAGGAAGATGCTATATGTAACATCCCACGTAATCAGGGAAAATGCATAAAACACTATAAGGCATAAGAATGCATGTGTGGAAATTCGAATTACATGAAATTTTTGTTTGGTGCTCGAATTAGATGGTTACTAGTGGGGAGTTAATGGTGAGTTAGGAAAATTATTTGAATTATAATGATAGGTGTGGATTCATTTTTAGACATGTGAAACATTGGTAAAAGATGTAAGAATAAATTAATAGCAACCTATAGAAAAATAAAAAATACTCATAAGACTTGGGAACTTATAATTCTATTGGGCTAGTACCTAAATTAGTCACACCCTTGGGCTGCATATTTTTTTTAGAACCCTTTTCTAGTTTGGGCCGAAGCCTAAGGGCCATAAAGAGCATCCTACATTCAGCCCAAATACTCATCTATCTTACCTTATCCTAGAATCTTTCAAGGTAGTCAATGATTGGCTTAGAACCCACACATGGCAAAAGAAAATAAAATAAAATTTTGTCACATGCATTCCCTTGTTCAGCGTTGAGATGGGCAGCAAGCAAGCTGATGGCTTGTGCTATTAGGCAACTTTAGGCAGCCTTGTTAACATGCAGCCTATGAAAGTAAAATGGCCAGAATGCATGTAATTCCTTTGGCAAAAAATCTGCACCCTTTTTCCCTCTTGCTTGTGCGCATGAATCAGTTATGGGTCAAGTAATTTTGATTTCTTTTATTGTCATGTAATCAGCCTTTGCATGTTAGCCAAGTGCCAACCAAAATCCTCTCAAACCCTTTTGCATGCGCTTAGAGTGTGCAATAAGCAATCAGATTTCTTTTGCTAGGATAGACAAACTACATCAGCTTTTGCCATACATGCACCTAATGAAACATAAGGGAATTCTGATTGTGTCACCATGATTCAGCCCAAGACCCTTACCTCTTTTCTTCACCCTATTTTTTATGCGCTAGTTAGGGGTATCACTAAGCTGAAAGCTTAGTGATTTTCTTCTCCTCTTCTTCCAAGACCGTAGGTCCTTAACAAAGGAGATCAACCAGAATATGAACTTCATCTTCTCTTCCTTAATAAAATCGTGAACACCAAGATGAAAACTAAACACTTAAGCATATCCTTTCCTTCCTTATCAATTCAGCCATGTATCAAGGAGGTGAGGTATCTATTTATCTCCTTGTTCTTCGTCCATGGACCGGTTATGATGAGGAGTTACCAAGTCTCAAATCCAATTTCTTTCTTCTCCTTACTCGGTTGTGCGTTGTCATTCCAAGAGCTTGAGGGGTGGAGCTTGCTGTTTTAGTGGAATTTAAGGGATTGAGTTGCTGCTCAATTGTCCAACTCGGTCTTCCTTGTGTGTGCTGAGAGGTAGGAACAAAATCCCTCTTCTTCCTCATCTGTTTAAACCGAAAAGCATGCTTAGGATGTAGTTTCCTTTTATTTTATTTCCCTTATAGATTCTGCCATCTTGTGTCCTTGGACTCTAGTGTGAAAACATAAAAGAAAATGAACCTTAAAATGCTCTTTTAATAAAATTAGGGGCTGAGTTAGTGTACCTTAAGTTGTTAAGAATTTAAATAAAGAAGATTGTATGCTTTGACCCCTTGTTGTAGTGCACCATGCATGAACAAGGAGAGTTTTTGGAATAAATCATCCTTGGTGTTTTGTGTAGATGAAGTGGTTCTGCCTTGGTAAAATTTTATTGTGAGCTAAGCCTTATTTAAATTACAAAACAGTATGATAAATAAGCTATCCTTGCACACCTTAGGAGTAGAAAAGTAGAAATTGTATCATGAAACACTGCTGTATTTTGTCCACTGTTTTACTGAAAAATGTTGTTGTATTTTACTAAAAAATGTTGACGTAAAAAGGATTTTCTTCTCACTATGTTATTAAGAAAAATGCTGTTGTATTCTGCTGAAAATGCTGTTGTTTTCTGCTCACTGTTTTGCTGAAAAACTTTGCTATTTTTTGCTCACTTTTTGCTGAAAAACGTTGTTATTTTCTGCTCACTGTTTTGCTGAAAAATGTTGCTGTAAAATGACTTTCTGCTCACTATTTTAGTGAGGAAAATGCTGTTGTATTTTTCCTCACTGTTAAACATTGGGAAGACTAACTTGAAGTCAGAATATTTTAAGAATATAACCTTGTTGGCAGAATGGAAATTTGATGGAAAAGAGGATTTAAAAACCTATGTTTTAGGTAGGAATGTTGTGGTATATAATTCTAATTTGTTGCACTTGATTTAGGTGAGCATAAACAGTGAGAAACGTAGAATATTTCGCTGCTTTTGGTAATTGTTTGAGGCACACAAGGTAAGTGTTAGGCGGTATTACCTAATGTGACTATTGACTAGTGTATGAAGTTGTAACCTATGTAGCACCGATACGACACGCGACACGTGACACGACACGACACGACACTCCGACACGTCAATCCTAAAAAATTATGGATTTCGACACGTTGGGACACGTTTTAATATTAAATAATATTTTTAATTTATATAGTTTATATTTCATTTAATATTTAATAATTTAACAAAAAAATGAAACTAAATTAATAATACCCATCAACACGTTATAAAGATGGAAGCTTTAATAAAAAAAATAAAAACTGGGATGAGAGAGACATAATATCAGATAGAGAGATCAAATCATATTAGAGAGAGATTAGAGAGAATGAGATACAATAAGAGCGTAATAGGAATTGACAACAATGATGCTGAGATGCTCTCTTATCTACTTAAAGGGAAAAAAGATAAAACTGATATGATCATGTGGAAGTTTTATTAATATATTTTAATTTTTTTTAAAAAAAATTAAATTTTTTAAAAAAAAATTTAATTTTTTTTTAAAAAAATTAAAAAAAATTTAAAAAAATAAAAAAATTAAAAAATTACGAAAATGACATTTGACCGTGTCGGACACGGTCAAATTCGCGTGTCGGAATGGTCAACGTGTCAGAAAAAGTCAACCGCGTGTCTGACACCGTGTCGGAGCGTGTCGGAGCGTGTCGCCGTGTCGGAGCGTGTCGGACCCGACTCTTCCTGTTTTTACAAGTGTCTGTGCTTCCTAGGTTGTAACATGATGCTCCATACTCCGTAAAATTATTATGTTCCTTATGATGAAAGTATTCTGCCATGAAAATGCCTTGATGGCAATATGATTATGAGGTAAAGTTGTTATGTGGCAGCATAACGTATATGAAAAGGATGATATAAGCATGCATCTTACATCCTACCGCATCTATTTTTCTGTTTTGTGTGTGACAGCATAGCATGGCATGCATGTACCAAATTCATATAGCCTTGCAATTTAGAATAGTTATGTACAGGACCATGTGTTTGAGCACGCATCATATAGGCATCCTTCCGGTACCAGGGCATGGGACACTTGGCATCCGTCCGCATAGGCCACAGTTGGAATCCACCTTTGAGGGTGCCGAATTATGGGATATCCACTGTGTATTGCGCGCACGACGGTGCTATGAGCGCAAAAGGAAGGCGTTATATACGCAATATTATATGATGTAAAGGAAAAATGATATGTTGAAGTGACTGTTTATGATTTTGTGCCTAGTTTAATACTGTTGCGTTATTGGTTTTGTTGCCACACTACTGGGATTATTCTCACCCCTTTGGGGCTGCTATTTTTATAAAATGGCAGGAAGACGAAAGAGCATTTGAAGGCGTGATTATATGGATGCTTGTTGTTGATTAATGCTGATTGGACTTTGCTGTTGCTGTTTAATTGCTGGATGACTATATTGTTTTCATATGTTGAGCACTTGGATGATTGTAGAAACTATTATTTTAAGTCTGTTTAATTCTTTTATGAACAGCGGCTGTTTTGGGAAAAATCTGGAAACATTTTGCGAAATGAATTTTTGAACGTTCTATTAAGTGCTGATTTTTTTTTAAAACAGTTTTACGAGCACCTTGCGGTTTATGTTTCAAGGGGCAAACGAACTCCGATTTACTATTATTTTATATGCACGCGAAGCCCCAGACGTGCTCTTTCTAGATCAGAAGGAATATTTTTTTAACTCGTCGTAACTGATTTTATACGAATTTTTAAAGACAGCAGGATTAGTCAGGGAAATAATATTTTCAACAACTTAAGACAATTTTGAAAGCATACTCTGATATTTAGAAGAAAACCGATTTCACTATAAACTTTGATTAGAAACACCAAAATGATTTTTCAGTAGCTAAAATGACACCAAAAACTCTAATTCCGCTTAGCAAACGACTCTCTTGGATGCATACAAGGGAGGGCGTTACACTATAGCTGAGAGTTTTGATGATGAGGATGAAATGGAAGAAATAAGGGCCCGACCTGCTAAAATTAGTTCATAAACAAGTTTATAGTCTTGCAGCCTCTACCTTTTTCACAGGTTTATATCTTGTTTGTCATATTTAGATTGGAAAAGACAACCAATACTACTAATGAGAAATGTATTAGGATGGGTAGCTCCTGTATGTAAATTACACGAAGTTCTTGGAAGTGTATAAAGCTATAGATTTTTTAGTTTACTATTACAAGCCTATTTGGGGTGATTTTTTAGTCTTTTTGGGTTTGTTTTTAGAAAAGTTGTCTTCCCTGTCTGGTGTATGCATAAGGCAAGTTCTTAATTTTGACTTTTACAAAGTTCCTAAAAATAGTCAGCTTGTTCTTAGCAGATTTAGTTTGAAGGTTAATTTGTTTATATTATAATAAAGTAAAATTTATGGATCTTATTTCTATTTATGAGAAAAAATTGTCTGCATGCAAATTCAATTTGATGTTTGGTTTTACTAGTTTCACAATTGATCAATATCAGCAAATTTGAAAAATAGCCACGTTTGGCTATTAATTTTTTTTAAATTAATAGTATATTAGCCACGGTTAATATGTGCCTAAATAAATATATCAAAGTTTCTTTTACAGTAATTAGCTACGTTCGTTAGCGTGGTTAATTAACTATAAACGTGGCTAAATAAACGTTACCACATTCATAGCGAGTGTGGCTAAAATT
Source organism: Gastrolobium villosum (assembly GCA_032173675.1). Classification (NCBI taxonomy): domain Eukaryota; kingdom Viridiplantae; phylum Streptophyta; class Magnoliopsida; order Fabales; family Fabaceae; genus Gastrolobium; species Gastrolobium villosum. The sequence continues at coordinate 8,578 of JAVKPL010012508.1, read as the reverse complement.
TTGCAACGCCATGATTAACCACATTTATCAGAAGTGTGGTTGTTTCGTTTAGCCACATTTTTATTGCTAGTTAGCCACGTTTTTAAACGTGGCTAAACACCGCTTTTTTGTAGGTTCCCTTTAGGAGCAAGAATATGACCGGTTATGTGTTGAAAAAATCACTAAAGTTACTTAACTTTACGCTTTACGACTTTACTTCAAAGCTTAATTCCTATTGGTTATTTTTTCTTGTCATCACCTTATACAAGATTCTAGAATACTACTACAAGAAAGAACCACTTGAATTTGAAGAAAGATGACTAGGATTGCTTACTTGTCCATTTAACACCTTTAGACTTTCAAACTTTTCATTCATTGGCCCATTTGTCCAAGACTAGTCAACCTTAATTCTAATTGGTTGGTCAACACTAAACTTTTACCTTTAAGAATATATAACATACAAGGTCACAAAGAATCAATCATATATCAAAAATCATGCAAAGAATTCACAAAGTTATGTTACTAACTTGACAACTTTGTATACATCTTTGACTTAAATCAAATTCCATTGGTTTGTTAATTTCCATACTTTGACCTATTTTTAGAAATTAATCTAGATATTATTTGATCATAATAAGATTGCTTTGAATCCATGAAATTAACTATAAGATTTAATTACATCATCAAAATCTAGCTTTGACCTAACCTAGGTCAATTTTCAAACTAATCCCGTCTTTTCACATAATGACATCTATCTCCCCACATATACCTTATACTTATATTAGGTTCCTATTAGACTTGTCTGGCATGCATTGTATCCTTGTATATCTTGTCATCTTAATTTCATGGTCAATAAACTATTACTTGACATTACTTGTCACAATTTCCTTGAGCACAACTACTTGATCATTTGTACACTTGACTTGATCTTTTGAAAAATTGCTTGATTTTCTGATTTAACCTAACTTGAGATTGAGGGTTGCTACATTTGGCAATATGGACTCTTAGAATACTAGAAGCAATTTTGGTGAAAAGGTGAACACACTAAGGATTGACGTGTTAATGATGGCCAATGAAATTTGTTTATTTGCGATTGCTAATAGGGACTCCCGGGTCACATGGATAGACTAGCAACAAGGATTTCTGCGGCTACCATGATTCTCTTCCGATCTTCCCACATACTGAATGAAATATCTTGAATAATGTATTATTAGATTTAAGACTATCCTTGTTGTTTTTGGATTGAAATTACTGATTTTTGCTGACCCCACACACACAAGGATGGCTCCCTCAAATGGCAATACGAGCCTTTGTTTAACAAAAAAAAAAATTTCAAAGCTGTAGAGAGAATCTTTGGAGTCAGAGCTAGATAATTGTCACGCCATTTAACTTATTATTAGTCCTATAAAGGTCAGAGTTGGATATTTATCATGCTGGTAGACTCAAGATTAGTCTCATATTTGTATTGGCCACTTTCCTCACCCTAGTCCTGGGGATAACCAAGAGACCAGATCGCCCCAAATGGATAATTAAGGTTATTAAAAAAATAAACAAATACCCCTTCTACCCAACGTCATCTAATTTAGCAATCTAAAGTTCCAGGCTCGCGGTAGTCTTTTACAACAAGGAGTTGGAAAACGTTAACTCGAGCACATTTTTATATGTATATAAAGTTCACTATTGTTTTTACCAAAAAAAAAAAAAAAGTTCACTATTGTTTCCTTGCCCCATACAGAAATACATGATCAATGTGTTGTTTTGCGTCTTACGTATCAATTTTATATATAGTTGCCAAAGACAGATCGAAGGGGAAAAGGGAAAAAGGTAGGTCGTGGTCAATAAGGATTTAATTATAAGCAGCTAACAATAACCAAAGGGAGAGATATTTTGACCCTAGAGTAAGACTTACAAGTCTTATTCTCCATCTTAACAATTGATTTCCGTCCATCTAACGGATATTATTTATTTGAAATTAATAATTAATTAATTGGTATAAATAATCATTTGATAAACGGAAATCAATGATTGAGCGAAGAGTAAAACTTGTAAGTCTTACTCTAGAGTCAAAATATGTCTCCCCATAACCAAAATATACACATACAACATCTCTAGCAAGGAATATATTGAAAAGCTTAAAGAAGGTTCATAAATTGGGAGATGCTGTCACTAATTAGCGTCACAGGCGGGTATCATGTTTTCCTTGAATATTATTGAATGCTTTTCAACTTTCTCTTTTCTAATAAATGCAATATAAAATGTGTGTTCGACAACTATGGTAAGGGAATAAATCCTGCAAAAAATTTTCCATTTATTTATAATTGACAACGATATTATATATAGACAGAATCGTAATTCAATACCAAAATCAATATTAATGATCGACGTTGTTTGGTTCATTTATTTCACCAAATACTTTCTTAGTCTGTACATTATCCTCTCCTCTCCGGTACCTCTCTCTCTTTCTCTCCCTCTATATATATATATATATATATATATATATATATATATATATATATATATATATATATATCTCGGCAGATCCACTTGCGGGCAAATGCCCGCAAGTGCGGTCATATAAATTTTACTTCAATTTTTTTTATTTGTCACTTGGTTCAATATATATATATATATATATTAAGAGTAAATATACTTTTAAGTCCTTAACAAAAAACATGGTTCCTATTTTAGTCCCTTACAAAAAAAAAATTAGTCTCGAGGTCCTTAAAAATTTTAAAGTAGATCAATTTAGTTAAAATCGTAGTCCCTCATAAATTCATAAAAGATCTACATTAGTCCCTCAAAAAGACCAAAATGGATCCACTTTGAATTTCATATAGATCATGTGACTACTTTTTTTTATAATAGACTAAAGTGTGAACCGAATTCTTTGTTAGGGATCAAAAATGATATTTATTCTTATATTATTTAGCAACGTAGTAACGTACGAAGATGATTAAAATAATGTAGCAACGCAAATTGATTAGAGAGAAAACTTATTTTTTCTCTCATGTCACGTACTCATTCTCATGCTCTCTTTATCCTTTGTTTCCTTTTTCTTTTTTATAAAAAGAGATGATTGATTGCAAAAAATAATTGGCGGCGCTACCCCCCAACCCCCACCATTAAATGTGCGGATATAAAAAACTTTTCCTAGGTCCGCCACTATATATATATATATATATGGGGAATGTTATATTTACAACCTATTTTGGTTTACAACTTCTTACAACCATATCTTAATCATTGATTTCCGTCAATCAACGGTTAAGATTTTCGCAAATCAAATTTATTATATTATATATATATATATATATATGGTTGTATATCCCTATATATATATATATATATATATATATATATATATATATATATATAGGTAGGATCCTTTGACACCTCATCTGAGAGCCGTCAGATCAATAAAGGTCAACGGTGTCACATTCTTGCAAATCAGAGTCGTTGATTTTTTTTATCTAACGGTTCTCAGATGAGGTGTCAAATTTGATACCGGTGTCAAAGGATCCTGCCTCATACATACATATATATATATATATATATATATATATATGGGGCAGGATATTCTTACACCAGTGTAAGAGTTAGAAGTCTTACACTCAATATTGACCATTGATTCACTTGTATCCAATAGCTCACAATACTAAAAAATTTGAGCCCTTAGATATAAGTGGGATTAACGCACAAGATTAGGAGTGTAATTTACACTGATGTAAAATGATCCTGACCATATATATATATATATGTTTCCTATTTCGAAATAGGTCACAACCAATTATTATGGCAACAATGAAATGAAAAAGGAAGAGGAAACTCATTTTTTTGACCCTAAACCATCGCTGAGAATATATGTGATGTCATGATACTTTCAACCGATGGAAATCGAGAATCAAAGGTATATCAATGCATTCCTCAAGGCATGGAAATGATGTAACGCAAATAATACATTCGCCAATTATTAAGTCATGGTATAGAACTGTTTGAGAAGTTTATTTTTAGTTTTTCCTTCTTCTTATAAGCATGAGCTTAGACAAATATATTTTTATAAAAAAATTTATTATAATTGTTTTATATAATGAATAAAAAAGCAAAAGCTAAAAGCTCCCAAAAGAAGATAGAAATATACTAATTTTGTAGAGTTCTCATATTTATTTTTCAATTTCACCTTTATTCTAAATTTGTATTTACTAATTCTATTATTTACCCGAACAAAATGATCCTAATAATAATTTATTTTATTTTCCCTCTTTTAAAACCCACAAGATAACTTTATATAATTACTAAATAGTTTTTAACTTTATTTTTTATGTTTTTTATTAAAAAAACTTTTAACTTAGAAACAAAATATGTCAAACATGCTCAAAGAACCGATGTCAGCGGCAGAGCTAGGAAAAAAATTTAAGTAATGCCAAAAAATTTGACATATCAAATTATCAAAATATTTATCGTAATTACACAAATTTATCATGAAATTTTTTTATTATGAATTATAGCATATTTATCTAAATTATTTACTAAATAATATCACATAACATTGAAATTTTATTATTATATATAAAAACAAACATATAAAAATGTACTAATCTTTCCGATAAACATTTCAAATATAAGAATTTATAACAGTAATAGGTCCTTGCTATAACAATCATACATCGAATGGATTCGAATTTCTTTGATGAAAGTGGAGACAAAATGAAATTGCTATGCTCTTCCTTAATAAGTTAAAGCATAAGGCTAATGATTACCAAAAAAAAGCATATGGCTAATAATCATTTGTTAGAAGCTCGCGCTCTGGAACTAACAGTTTTTTGCTATGCATCAGGGAGGTTGATTGAGTTTGTTGCTGGGCGGCGGTTGGTCTTGGTTTTGAGAAAAAGAACAAGACTTAGGGCAATATGGAGGGAGGATATTTTGGGATGCTGATTGGAAAAAATAAAAAATAAAAATAAATAAATAAAGGGGGTGTGGGGGAGAGAATTGTGTAAAAGAAGATGTGGGTATAAATATTAAAAGTAAAAATATGTTTAAAAAAGTAAAATGACAAATGAGTGATTAAGAAAATGAGAGAAAAGATAAAAATTAAAAATTGAAGATTCCTTTTACCAAAAAAAAAATTGAAGATAAAAATATTACAATTTTTTATATTTATTTAGATAATGTCAAATTATAATTAATCATATAATTATATATATATATATATATGGCTTTAATGTTTCTAAAGTGAATGTAGATAAGTTATCTACATTCGCTCCCAAAATGACGTCGTTTTGGGTTGAAAAATTAAAAAATTATAATGAAAAAGACTATTATAACCCTGAAATAAATTATAATTACAAAAATACCTTGATTTCCGCCTCAAAACGACGTCATTTTAGGCTCATTGTAGATAAGTTATCTACATTCACCCTAGAAAAAGCGAACCCATATATATATATATATATATATATATATATATATATATATATATATATATAATAAGCTTGTAGCACTGACACGGAACACGTGACACGATACTCCGACACCTTAATTCTAAAAAATGTTAGATTTCGACACGTTATGACACGTTTTGATATTGAATAATATTTTTAATTTATGTAGTGTATATTATATTTAATATTCAGTAATTTAACGAAAAAATGAAACTAAACTTACAATATTCATTAATTTTGTAAAGAAAAATAAGATATATGAAATATTTATATTAAACTCAATAAAATGGTAATCGTAATCCAACGAATCTAGTAGTTGAAACTAAAAATGCAACGCAACTCAACATTTTTGAACCATTTTTTTGAATTTCTATAACGCGTGTTGGAGTGTCGGGGAGAGTCGGGGTGTCGGAGAATGTCAGACACGATACGTCAGGATTTTTGAAGTGTTGGTGCTTCATAGATAATAAATACAAAATTTTGAAACAAAGGTTGTGCGAACTTGCCAAGGCACTACAAGTAACAAGGTGGTTACGCCACTAACCGATGTAATGCTTATATAGGCATGTTGGTAAGCATGTTTGATGCATAGTATAGGATAAGATATGATAGTATAAGGCCTGATAGTATAAGGCCTGATTGAATTTTAATACTATCCAGCGTTTGGCACGGTATTGTATAAAATAACATATTGTATAAGATAATATCATCTAGTATTTAGTAATGCACTCTATAATACTATATAGGATAAAAATAAATATTTTTAATAAAAAAATTCTTTAATAAAGAATTTATATAATGCTTCAAAAAATGCCATATGATATTAATTTTTATAAAAAGTTATTTATCAGTGTGTCCAAAACAAATTATTTTTTATAAAAATAAAAATATTCAATATTTTATAAATTAAATATTGAAAATTAATTTTTATTTTAATATATTAATATTAAAATAATATATTGATTTTTGAGAATTGCACTGGTCAACGATATTAATACACTAATCTCTTATCAGGCCTTATCCCTTTCCCTTAGGCCGGATTAAGTTATACATCGTTTTGATGTATTAAGGGATTTTGCTGTATAAGCTTATACTATACGATGGTCACACCAAACAACTAAAAATGTCATTATGTATAGTATAAGCTTATACTATCATATCTTATACGTCACTCCAAATAGGCCCTAAGATTCAGATATAATCAATCGATTTTTTTGTATCATAAGCTTGCTGCTTGCCCTTAGGACATTTGCGTGCATCACATTTTTTTTTATTTTTTTGGGGGTGGGGGGGTATACTTTTATAACTTTGGGCTGTTAAGTTTTTTTTTTTTAAAAAAAAACTCTCGGTCCTCTGTTTTGGCTGAATTTCAAATTAAATGATATTGTGCTTTGATTTTTGTTCATATATAACTTGCTTAAGAGTCACAAGATTTGTTTGAGAAAACTTGTCTTTCCGTAACTTGAATCTTTTTGTGGTGAAAAATCTTTGCACAGTGACTGATTTATTTGTGTCTATTTTGAGAATAGTTCTCAAGTCACACACTTATAAATCATTTTGAGAATAGTTCTCCAACTTCAATGAAGATATTCTGCATAAGCAGGCAAAGGGACCTTCATCGTAGAATCAAGCTACCTGAGAATTCACGAATATGTTTCCAAATTTATACCCCGCCAAAAAACAATAAAATCCATGGACAATACCTGGTGGCAAGTTCCACGGCAAATCATGTGAACCACACAAAGTAAAGTTTTGGTGGAAATCATTTTGATTCAGACCAACTATATGTTTTTATGAAGAGCAATTCCATTTTTTCACACAACCAAAGCTAGAGCTGGAGGTATTTTTGTTTGAAATATGGCTAACTACTTTCTCACCTCCCAGGAAAAAAATAATAGCATGCCATCGATGGCTTTCTCAATTGAGAATTGACAGTGTAATACAAAATGTAAGGGGAAAAACTTTTGTTGGAATTTTTTTCAGTTTTCTCCTACCAAATATAGGAAAATTATTTCACTCACCCCACTTTTCCAAGATTCCCAAAATAATCCATATATCAAACAGCACCTAAGGGAAGTCCTTGTTCTATCTCAGTTGGAGCTTAGATAATGCAAAAGGTGAAATCCTATTCTCATTCTAGTGTGAAATAAGTAGTAGGCAAGGAGACATCAAGAGTTGAGTGAGGTGCGGGTACTCAAGACCAAAGGTGTTTTGGTGTTGATTCAGTTTGAAACAACTCTTATAGAAGACAGAGGGTAATATCAAATCACTATTGCCTTGAACCCATGTATTTGTCAGAAGGGGTAGATGATCAGAGTTATCACTGTGCAATAAAAATAAAATAAGAACAGACTTGCTTGTAGTCTGAATACAGATTTAGACAGAAGAATGTATGCAGAAGAGAATTGAATCCGAACCCACAGAACGTGTCTCCTTAAGACAATTTGCCCCCTCACTGATGCCCAAGGTTGATGGACACTTGTCTCCCAGGATAGAACGGATTCCGTCTGAAGAATGGTTGCACTACCAATCAACAGCCCAAACGAACACAACAGTATGCCAGAAGAATTTACACCGGAGGATGAAGAACATCATGCAATACTGGAAGAACAGAAATTCCGGCAGAGATTTAGTGCAGAAAACCGGATGGAATTTTCGAATGTGTCAGTGTCTATTTATAGACACTGACCGGTCACGATGAACAGTCGCCGGCGGCGAACCGCCGTGTCTGACGGTGGCGAACGGGTATGACCGGTGACCGTTTCGACGAACAGGTACAACCGGTGACCGGTTCGGCGAGTAGACACCTCCTTTAACCGGTTCGCGAATAGGAAGAACCGGTTCGGTTCGCGAATAGGAAGAACCGGTTCGGTTCGCGAATAGGAAGAACCGGTTCGGTTCAAAAACCGGCGGGTGGGTTCGAATTTTGGAGGGAAGCAACGTTTGGACAAAAAATAAAAATAATTTAATAAAAAATTATTTTTATTACACACCGAGCCGAGCCGGCCGGACGGCGGCGGCACGCGCGTGGTGGTGAACCAAGGCCCACCTATCTCCTCCCCCTACATAAAATATGTAGTGACCCAAGGGCCAATTAAGGAGATGGTGGTAGGAGTTTATATACTCTCCCACTTTCTACCAATTGTCCAATGTGGGAC